>JADWQK010001299.1:0-22233 GCA_017933935.1 Sesamia nonagrioides
AAATATACTTCCTAACTCCTATAAACGTGCTTTAACCTTTTGAACGCCAATCACTTCTATACAAGTTCGAGATTTTCGTGCCCTCAGCGCCACTACTTGATTAGAAGTAATCACAGTATAAAATAAATTTACGACTTTTACAAGACCTTTTATTTTGTTTTATGGAAATTTGCCCTGTTATCAACCATATTTTTAACTTTTTCACGCATAATAAGTTCTTATTTGTTTAATTTTCAATAGAAACAAAAACGCCAGAAAATATTTTAATGCCCCCAGCGCCAATAGGCTATTTGACAGTATTCAATTATTTGTGATTTTTTGCTTTAATTGCATAAAATGAGGGTTCTTTATATCATTTACATGAGTTTTAATAAAAAATAATAACAATTATTATATCCAAAACACAAAAATATGTTTGGCTTTTTGTTTCTCGCGCCACACATTGTGAAACGATCCGGATTGGCTAATGTCGCGATGACGTCATACACGCATCATCGCTTGTTTTCGGCAAACTTATAAACTGTTTTTCGGGGTTTTTTTTATCGATTTATTTGTACAACCCAGTACAGCACACCACTTGTAAACCATTTTATTAGATAACAACAGCAAATAATAATTAAAAACAAACAATACTGAGAACCGAAAACCGCTTGTGACGTCACTTACCAGGCGCAACGCCATATTGCTGATTATATCGTTTTCGCGGCTTATTTGAATTTTGAATTTTTATTTGCATATTACTTACGAAATACGTATTTAAAATTAAAAAAAATACTTTGGGTGAACTTCTTAACCGCAACCAAGTAATTCAAGATAAAAATTATAAATCTGTCAAATAGCCTATTACTTGATATCAAGTAAGCTAGTGATGGGATACGACGAAGACCTCGCTATATTTCATCTCGTCGAAATAATCATAAATACTATTATTGCAAGAAAATGACGTAAATATATAATATTTTATAAATATTGTACACTTTAAACTAGGTTTTATTCACCTTAATCAAGAATTAACAGGTTTTCTAATCATTGTCGATAGTGAAACCCCGTTTGAAAAACCCATCCGTACAAAGTTAGTTAGTTAGCGGTCCGTACGCGCCACCGACGTGTATAGAAGGAAATCTGTGACGTCATAAGCGGACGGGTTTCAAGGTCATAGTGACTGTGCATTTTAGTGTAGTGCAATGTTTACATCTTGAGTTGGCGCACGTGTCCTTATAAAAAAAAATTGTGACTGTGAATATGACGAATTATTGCGAGTTGTTCAAGTCTGAATCAGAATTTTGAAATAGTTCGTCGTCTTGACATTCCGTTAAGTCGTCAACTTCCGTTTCAAAAATTTTCTTCAGTTTTCTATTAGTTTCTACAAACCAGAAAAATAATTGCGAGTATTTAGCGACACCATTAAAAAAAAGGTCTTGTGTAAAACAGACACTTACCCTCCATTTTATTTTATTTTTTAAAACGTAGAAAACCACGTATTTAGCTTCTATTAATTGTATTTATTGTAAGTAAACGAAATAAATTATGCAGGAATCGGTTGAGTTTAAGCACTTGTAACTCGACCACAGTGGATATAAAATATATACCATAGAAATCTAGACTTCCCTAGAACAAAAAGGATTTTGACGTGCCTCGAGCGCCAACTACTTGATATGAAGTAGAAGGATTACATTTGGAGACAAATAGGGATGTGCCTTGTAGAACACACGTCTAATAAATTTAAAATTCTTTTCTTTATTATGGGGAATATATCCAGGTTTTCATATTGTTTTTTTTTTATGAAATAAAATAAAATATGAAATTACGATTACAGTTTTTATTTAGCTTCGTAAATTGGTGAATAAACATTATTTTATATGTATAATATTATTTGTCGATAGGACATTAATCCCATCCTTACGTTTTACTATACATACGTTATACATTTGTAGTGTGGCGCAGGAGGACACATCGCGTATTATATAGATGGGCGTTCAAAAGGTTAATCAAGAATTAATAGGTTTTCTAATCATTGTCGATAGTGAAACCCCGTTTGAAAAACCCATCCCTACAAAGTTAGTTAGTTGTCGGTCCGTACGCGCCACCGACGTGTATAGAAGGAAATCTGTGACGTCATAAGCGGACGGGTTTCAAGGTCATAGTGACTTTGTGCATTTTAGTGTAGTGCAATGTTTACATCATGCGTTGGCGCACGTGTTCTTACAAAAAAAATTGTGACGGTGAATATGACGAATTATTGCGAGTTGTTCAAGTCTGAATCAGAATTTTGAAATAGTTCGTCGTCTTGACATTCCGTTAAGTCGTCAACTTTCGTTTCAGGAATTTTCTTCCGTTTTCTATTAGTTCTTACAAACCAGAAAAAAATATTGCGAGTATTTTGCGACACCATTAAAAAAAGGTCTAGAACATCTACAAAAAAACATATGTGAAACAGACACTTACCCTTAATTTTAATTATTTTTTAAAAAATGTAGAAGGCCACGTATTTAGCTTCTATTAATTGTATTTGTTGGCCGTAAACGAAATAAATTATGCAGGAATCGGTTGAGTTTATGCACGTGTAACTCGACCACAGTGAATTTAAAAATAAAAACCATAAAAATCTAGGTATCCTTATAACAGTAAGGCATTTGACGTGCCTCAAGCGCCAACTTCTTATATGATGTAGAAGGATTACATTTGGAGACAAATAGGGATGTGCCTACTACAACACACGTCTAATAAAGAACAATGCCAGGGGGCCTAGACAAAATCCTTTTTCTGTAAGCGTTAACGTCAACGCAAAAGTCAAAATGTATGGAGTTGACGTTTGCTTACCAGAGGTCACGTGCCTGCTGCTAAATTGGTAGACAAGTCACTATTTGTTATGTGGAAAGGAACGTCGAAGCGAGCGTGACAGATACAAGTCATAATTGTTCATCAAAATGGTAGACAAAAGCCACTTTTGACAAACGCATATGATATTTCAACGTTTCCGCGGCATGTTACATTAGCGGGAGCTAGGACGCTCACGTTAACCTTATAAATAGTAATTTTTGTTGGTAATTTCATTCAAATTAATTAGTAAAAATGCATACTTTGAGACTATTATGGGCGGCTAATAATGAAGCAGCTTTGTGAAGGCGTCAAAGAAGATTAAATCGCCGTAACATGGAGCAAATTGTTGAGATGTCGGAATTGGAATTTATTCATGGTTTTAGGCTGGATAAACAAAGTTTTTGGCGTCTTTGTGATGATCTTCGGCGTTTAATATCACCGCAAATTAGTGTTCAAATCAAGGTAAGTTCTAAGTTGTGTACTTCCAACCTAAGATAAAAGTGCCCTAATTGTCTTTCTCAATTAATTCATCATATTTCAGGTTTTGTGTACATTGGCTACGGCTTCATATCAAAGTCCAAAGAACAGTTACTAGGTGTATACGCCAAGTTGTTGAAGCATTGTGCCATCCTGCTATTGTAAATAAATGGATCGTGTTTCTAAGGTCGCAAGTACAAGGATCCCAAATAAGACTTGAGTAAGTTAATGTATGATAACTAATAATTTTTATTAGTAACATATTCCTAAGTAATTCATATGAAACAATATACCTTCTTTAATGACAATAGGTACTTAGAAAATGGAATATATACACACTTCCAAGTAGTAGTAATAAATCTGTCTACCATAATAAACAAAACATTATTATATTCCCAAAACAACAGGTTTCAGAGGCGGTTTAGACTCCCAGGTATAGTTGGATGCATAGAATATACTCATGTGGCGATTGTCAAACATCAGAAGAAGAGCGTTTATTTTTTAAATCGGAAAGGTTACCATTAACGTTGATTCATTGAATGTACAATTGGTAAGTATACATGTGTTTGTGGTTAAACTATGTATTTTTTTTTTTATAAGTTATAAACAAGCGCTTGACCGCAATCCCGCCTGATGGTAAGCAGTGATGCGATCATTGATGGTAAAGCGCGCTAGTTTATTAAGAACCTATTCACTCTAGTCTTGAAGACACTCAAATTGTAATGTGACGGAAACACCGTCGCTGGCAAATTGTTCCAGTCCCTCGATGTACGCGGTATAAAAGAGGAAGCGAAACGCTTCGTCCGGGTCGCAGTGGTATCAACAACATAAGGGTGGAAACTCGCCGTACGACGGGTCGTCCGGTGGAACGGTGATGGGGGAATTAAATCATGCAATTCCCTTGCACACTCACCAGAATGCAACCTATAGAAGACCAAAAGGCTGGCTACTCTACGCCTGTGCTCCAGGCTTTGGAGACCGTTTCGAGTTAAGTCTGGGTCGCCAATCAGCCTCTTCGCACGCCTCTCCACTGAATCCAAAGTATCCAGGTGACATTTCGCAGCAGCAGCCCAAATGTGGCTGCAGTACTCCACACACGAGCGGACCTGTGCTTTGTACAACATTAGAAGCTGCCCCGGTGTGAAGTACCGCCGGACCTTTGCGATAACGCCAAATTTTCTAGCAGCCACCCTGGCCTTGGACTCAATGAACCGCCCAAAGTTAAGGTTCGAGGAAATCTCTACTCCCAAAAGCTGAAGGCGGAAGGCCAGGAAGGCTGAAGGGTATAATATTATTATTGCTATAAATGCTTATAGAAACATATTTTATAGGATTATTATGTCATGTTCCATATATCTTTTTCCTTTGTCTACAGGTGTGCGATAGTAATTTAAAAATTATTAATTTCAATTTGAAGTTTGGTGGAGCCAACCATGACTCGTTCATAGGGGCATCTAGCAGAATAGAAAGTTTTATGCAAGAACTGCACCAAAATGGTTAATATGTAGGTTAACTTTTTCTATGTTATTTATATTTGAGCACATCGATGTACCCTGCCCTACCTTTTTATCTTAATGACTGATATTTGTGTCATTTAAAACACCCATTTTATTTCCAAAACAATCATGTACAAATAATTACTTGTGTTGCCAACAATTATTACATAATACTGCTAATATTTATTACATAATACTGCTAATATTTATTTATGTATTTTTAGGTGATTCTGGATATCCTCAGCGGAATTGGCTGATGATTTGCAGTTCCTGGCTCTGTCGAAGATACCTATACCCAGCGATATGTACAAGCAAGGAATTGTATAGAGCGCTATTTTGGATTGCTCAAGTCACGTTGGTGGTGTTTATTAAGACACAGGACCTTGTATTAAAATATTTTATGTAAATAGTAGTTGCCTGTTGTGTTACACAATATTGCTTTAAACTTTAGAGGCAATTTACCTCCTCCAGCTGTTATGGAAGTAGAAGAGGTGTTAGTGCCTCTAGTAGTCAGAGTGCCTACTCCAAGGCAGGGCTGCACTGAATAAGGTTTTATCCAGAATTGTAACTGACAACTAAAAATATGACTAAGAGTCGTAATTTTAGTACCTAGTCAGTCTTTCTTAGTTATTAATGTGTATGTTAAGTAATTTGTGAATGCAGTGTTTGTTATATTACATTGCTTCCACAAATTAGAAGCTCATTTTCAAAATGAAGGTATATCAAGATGAAAAGTTTAATGTTCTTTAAAATATGTTTCTATTTTATATCCTTTCTTAGTTTTTTATTTATTGCAGTATTGAATCGATTTATAAAAGTGATATAACAATAGCTCATTTCCAAAATAATAAAAGTTGAGGCAATGTTAAAATTAAAGAGTTTTTATGTTCTTTAAAATATGTTTGTATGTTATATTCTTTCTTAGTTTTTAATATATCATGGTATTTAAGTGATTTGTAAAAGTATTGTATCAAGAGCTCAAAATTAAGGTTAAAGCAATATTAAGATTAAAATTAAAGAGTTTTTATGTTCTTTAAAATGTATTTCTGTCATTAAGAGTTTTTTTATTTAAGCATTTTATTAATTCTAATGTCCAAATGAAAGAAGAACTATATAAAAAAATACACTAATAAATCTAATTGAAAACAAATGTTTGTTGACACCACTTCCACCCATCGAATTAAAAGTTAAAACCTTCCGTTAACTCCTGCCACAGACGTTCACTCCTTACTTTTCCTTGAAGCCCAGGTTGTGGCCTTGAAAGATCACCATGGCTAAACATTATACCTAATGTTAGTGTGCAGTGAGAATAAAGCCCAATAAATATAAACCCTCTTATTCATAAACAATGTTTAAAGTTAACTAGTGATTAGCGACTCTTTAACCATTCATGTCACTCAAATTTAATCATCGTTTATGAATAAACACACCAGTGTTTAAGAGGTTTGTTCATAAACGATATGTAAAGATAACTTTAAACAACGTTTATGAATAAGGGGGAAAGTTTGCTACCAGCATTCTAATACCGCATCTAACAAACAAGTTTTAAGGTTTAGAATAGAGTTTGTTTATAGAAATAACAAACGTAAGGACCACAATCATTTAAGTGAACCACTTGAGTTTGTTTACGTTCTTCTTCTTCCTCAGCCTATAGATGTCCACTGCTGGACAAAGGCCTCCCCCAAGGCTTTCCACGATGACCGGTCTTGTGCTGCCCGCATCCATCGGCTTCCCGCGACCTTCACCAGGTCATCGGTCCACCTTGTTGGGGTCTCCCTACGCTGCGTCTTCCAGTACGTGGCCGCCACTCCAGAACCTTGCTGCCCCATCGGCCATCGGTTCTACGAGCAATGTGCCCTGCCCACTGCCACTTAAGTTTAGCGACTCGCAGAGCTATGTCGGTGACTTTGGTTCTTCTGCGGATCTCCTCATTTCTTATTCGATCACGCAGAGAAACTCCTAGCATAGCTCTTTCCATTGCCCTTTGTGTGACTCTGAGCCTTCGTATGAAGCCCATTATGAGCGACCACGTTTCAGTTCCGTAAGTCATCACTGGCAACACACACTGGTCAAAGACTTTAGTCTTGAGACACTGTGGTATCTTGGACGACGAGAAGATGTAGCGTAGCTTCCCGAACGCTGCCCATCGAGCTGGATTCGCCGAGACACCTCTTTCTCGAAGTTGGACCTACCTAGTTGGACTGTCTGTCCCAGGTATATATACTCGTCAACAACTTCGAGTGCAGAGCAACCAACTACAATTGGAGTGGGTGCGACATGAGAGTTCGACATGATCTTCGTCTTATCCATGTTCATTTTAGACCCACTTGTTGGGAAGCTCTGCTGAGGTCATTGAGCATTTTGCCCAAGTCTTCCAGGGTCTCAGCCATGATCACGATATCATCTGCGAAACGGAGATTAGTGATGTACTCGCCGTTGATGTTGATGCCAAGTCCTTTCCAGTCCAGGAGCTTGAAGACATCTTCCAACGCAGCAGTGAACAATTTGGGAGATATGACATCTCCTTGTCTCACTCCACGCTGCAGTTGGATCGGTTTCGAGTCCTGATCCTGGAGACGGACTGACATGGTGGCGTTTTTGTACAAACACTTTATCACCTCAATGTATCGATGGTCAATTTGGAACCGCTGGAGAGACTGTAGCACCGCCCAAGTCTCAATCGAATCGAAGGCCTTCTCATAGTCCACAAACGCCAAGCATAGTGGTTTGTTATACTCCTCGGACTTCTGTATAACTTGCCGCAGCGTATGAATGTGGTCTATGGTGCTAAAGCCTTTTCGGAGGCCTGCTTGTTCGGGAGGCTGGAAGTCGTCGAACCTGCGAGCGAGACGATTCGTGATGACCCTAGAAAACAGCTTGTAGACATGGCTCAGGAGGGATATCGGTCTGTAGTTTTCAGGAGGGTATTGTCACCTTTTTTGAAAAACAAAACCACCACGCTCCTGTGCCACGCCTTAGGCGTTTCGCCTTTAAGAATGACGGAATTAAATAACTTCTGAAGCGCTTTAAGAACCGGTTTGCCACCCGCTTTCAGAAGCTCAGCCGTAATTCCATCATCTCCAGCCGCCTTATCGTTCTTGAGCTGTTTCAGGGCCATACCAATCTCGTACAGGCTGACGTCCAGGATATCGTCGGTGTAGTGTCGGGTTAGTCTGGCTCTAGGATCATTAGCCAGGCTTACAACAGGTGCGTGTGTTGATGTGTATAACTCTCCGTAGAATTTCTCCATCTCACCCAAAAGCTCGGGCTTGGAAGTGACGATCCTACCATCCCCAGTCTTCAGCTTCGCAAGTAGACTCTGTCCAACAGACAATTCTCGTGCGAACACTTTGGAGCCTTTGTTCCGCTCGATAGCCTCTTTAATACAATTTGTATTAAATTGGCGTATATCGCGAGTCAGAGACTTTGAGATCTCTCTGTTAAGGCATCTGATGCGCGAAGCGTCATCAGGGGATTTTAAGATCACCTCCCGTCTTTCTTCCATTAGCCGGCGGGTGGGACCGGAGATCTTCTTCTGTCTTTTTGAACGGAGGTTTTTGTAGAACTTAGACCCTTCCGTTTGGAGAGTTTCCACAAACCTGTTGTTGTAGTCGTCCACATCTACGCATTCACCGAGGCATTCGAAGCGGTTTTGTAGTTCGATCTAAAAGCTCTCGGGGTTTTGGAGTTGTGTTGACGCTGGACGGAGCGTAGACTTCATAAGTCGAGAGCGTTCGAGCCTAATGTTGAGGTTCAAGATGCCTCTAACAATGCGGTGATCACTCCCGGTTTTTACCGCATGGATCACGGAGACATCGTTGAACACTTGCCTTCTCGTTGACATTATGAAGTCTATCTCGTTTTTGGTCTGACCATCGGGGCTGAGCCAGGTCCACTTGCGGTGCAATGGTTTCCTGAAAAAAGAATTCATCGCAAAGAGTCCTTCCCTTTCCATGAAATCCATTAGCATCTGACCTCTGGGATTCCGATTTCCAACTCCAAATTGCCCCACTTTCGTCTCGTCCGCCTCTCACATGCCCAGTTTTGCGTTAAAGTCCCCCATGACAACGGTGTAGTGGGTTTTGGAGGAATGTATGGCTCTACTGACGTCCTCATACATAGCCTCCACCTCATCGTCAGAGTGTTTAGACGTCGGGGCGTAGACCTGTATAACCTTAAACGAATATCGTTTTGTTATTCTCAGTACAAGGTACGCTACCCGAGTCGAAAGGCTCCCGACTTTAACCACGTTGTTCACGAGGGACTTGTGGACAATAAACCCGACACCACCCTGGGACAGCTGGTCGCCTTCCCGGAAATAGAGCAGGTTGCCAGACTTCATGATTATCGAGTCCTCTCCCTCTCTTCGGACTTCAGATAACCCCACAATGTCCCAGCGCAACCGGCTCAGTTCTTCCTCCAGTTCGACAATCTTCTCATCGGTCCGTAGTGTGCGCGTGTTAAATGTTGCCAGGGCCAAAGGTCGTCGTTTGTGATGGTAGCCGGACATCTGCCGGAGATTCTTAGCACCCCTTGCTCCGCCGTAACCGAGTCCGCTACCGTAGACTGGAATAGCGGAGCTGCCGGGGACTAGGGGCCTGGGCTGTATCGTGTGCATCATTGGGGGGTTTGCCATAATCCCCACGCTTGGTAGGCGGGTTGGGGATCGCAGTGATTTGATATTACACAGGAGAAGCGCTGCTGCCCGCTTCCCTGGTGATTTCCCTTAGTCGCCTCTTACGACACCCACGGGAGGATATGGGTTGGTACAATTCTAGGCCCGGTACCACACGGGGGGGTGTTTACGTTATGCATTCCATAACCTTAAGTAAGTACCTAGTTCCGATAGTAGTTTAAAATGGGATAGGAATTTGAAATAAATGGTAGAACATCGAAAAAACTTTCCTTTCCATAAATTCTATCAGGAAATTAAAATGGACGGGACTCGTACGAAGTCTAGATTCCATCTAAAATAAAATGTAATGATTACTCATCGCAATAGGAATAATTGATCTGTTAACAATATTAATATACAATGATTTCAAATATAACAATTTAATCACAATCCTTACATTAACTTAAGCCGTTTACTTGCTTTCTTTGTGATAAAACACTATTCAATTATTTTCAACGCACACAACATTCTTGAATATAAGGTTGGCTTAAAGGCCTAGTAACCGAGCTAAAAACTTATAAAAAAATGCGTTTGACAGTGAAAAAATAAACGCAATAGTGTCACTCCGACATTTGCTACACACAATTCATAGACTAATAATAGAGTGTTTCGGATAACACTCCGGAATGGGCGTTCGACGTTTCATATGTCACTTGTCTACCATTTTTCACACGCTAACGTCAACTCCTTAACGCGAAAGGAAAACGTTTGAACGGAAAACGCTTGGATTTTGTCTAGGCCCCCAGGTCTCCATAGTAACTTTGGCTCAATATTAATTTGTCCCTAACAGTGAATATTCCAATGTTTATTTGTGCAGTATAATGTCAAAAGTATTTCTGTGATATCCATTTTTACATTGAACTTGTAAGAAAGAAGTTATTCAGACATTTTAAAAGGGAGGTTATGTTTTTTCACGGAGAGAAAATTAAACACAAATAAACTAATAAATAGTTTTATTATTTTTCACTATAATCAATTATTATCATCATCATCAATTTCATTATCAAATTCGATTAGTAATTCATCAAAAGAACTGCAGGGGGTTCAATATTGTTTTGATGCCGAGCCCAACCCAAATACCATAAAATGCTCATAATGTGGGAACAGCATCCCACAGTTCATTTGCCTACCTTACAATTGCAATAATATTGACTTATTGCCTCCCTCCCATTTGAATTGTTATCAATCGACACATAAACAAAATATTCTTTTCTTCTTATATGGCGACTTTGAATTTTTGCTCTTAAAAGCCAAGAGCTTTGAGAGAGACAATTGTTCTATTAGATTATTGATTGATACCTCCCTGCACACTTCTATCTTATATCGGCCATTAAAACTAATATGCTCACCGTAATAAGATCGAGCCTGACGGAGTTGGTAGGTAGGTACCACAAGCTATCAAAATCAAATAGTGAAAATCTAGCTGGGGAAACTCAGTTACATTGCTGTTATTAACATTTTTGTTTGAGAACTGTGCCCTTCTTCTATTATAATTGTTTTGTATAATAAACTCACTTTAAGTATTATTTTGGAACATTTTTTGTTGGATGATTTCTAATATCTGGGCAGCATCAAACCTGTCTGTGAGCGGTGGTCGAAATCTATTAATTAGGGCAGCAGCAATAGTAAAGTCAATCATGATATATGGTAAAGCTCTGTTGTTGAACTCGTGTCTGCAGATAGTAACAGCCCGAGTTTTGTTTGCCTCTAAAGTTGATAACTGATGATGATGAACCTCGATTCCAAAAAAGCCCACCACCTCAAAAAATGAAAATGCAGGAACAAGAAGAGATTACCCAGGTGGGTCCCGGCCAGGCCGGGGAATCCCACACCGCCACGGCGGTCAGCCCCCAACGTACTCTGGGGGGGGGGGCTAACTCTTGCATCAGTTTGCCGTGCACTTCAGCACGGCCGGCTGCTTTAGCGCCCATGACACAGGCAGCGACCAACGCGCCCACCAACACCATCCCGGCAGCGACACACGCGCCAACACCCGACAAACGATGTACGCCCTCCACGAGCTTCTGGCATCAGAGCATCGTGAGAAACAGCGTCACCAACCCGAACTTGACCAACGTACAGACGGCGTCTGGAAAGGTAAGCGAACCTGGCGGCCCTACCACTCGCCCGGCGGATGGTCTACGCCTGCTACCTAAGCGCGGAAAACCTACTGGCCGGGGGAGGAAAGTAGGCGACCGAAAGCGCAAAATCCGCGAAGGCATGAGCCAGCGCGGAGCGCAATCGGACGCCGAAAAGGCAGGGAGGCCGCAAGTACGCGAAGAGGCAACTCAGCGCGAAAAGCAGCCTGACGTGGGACCAAGCGACCAGCCGCAAGTACGCGAAGGGGCAACCCAGCGCGAAAAGAGGCCGGACGCGGAACCACTAGCCGAAGGGCAAGTACGCGAGGGGGTAACCCCGCGCGAAAAGCCCTCATATGCGGCAGAGCCAGCCGGGGTCGCAAGCCGATCCTTGCCAACGACAGAGACAATAAGACTCAAAAAGACCAGAGGGAAGCGGGGCGGATCCTCGCACAAAAAGCATGATACCCTGACGGGCGTCTCTTCGGCGCAGCCGGGACCTAGCGGTACGGGCTCGTCGAAGAGGGAGCGCCCAGACGACTCGGGCTCACCGAGCACGTTCCAGGGGGATGCCAAACGCGTGAGGATCCATCCTGACCAGGGAGAAACAAAGACCTACGCGCGGGCCACTAAGGACATTCCTGCGCGTCTCGCCGTAACAATATGTCGCTCTCCCCCCTCAAGAGACCTAACTCCAGAGGAAGCCGAACAGGTCAAGGCAGGACTGGAACATCTGATCCTCTTCGACGACGGCGACTCCGCCACTGAACTCCCTGCCTTCCGCGGATACCCACGGGTAGCGGATGGCACGGTGCAGGTGTGGTGCGAGGACGACGGCGCCTTGACCTGGCTGACTCAAAACGTGCCCCGTCTAAACCTCCCGGACGCCGACATTAAACTAACGGTACTCAAGCAGTCGGACGTGCCCACCCGTGTTAAGGCCTCCCTCTTTGTCCCCCGTTACACGGGAGACATACGGAGGCTACACAAAACGCTTATTCGTCAGAATAAGTGTTACAACATGGCACAGTGGTCACTCTACAAGGCAACTACTGTCGGTGGGGACAACTATGGGTCCTATTTGACCCTGGGTGTGCCACCGGAGGATGTGGAAAAGGTCCTGGCTCGGGAGCGGCGTGTGTCGTACCTCTTGGGGTCGATATACGTGCGCTTCTGGCCCCGCACCCAGCCCTCCGACTGCAATCCAGACCCAACGATCGAGACTCGGACAGCACTGACTGACTCACAGAACGACAACACAGATATTGCTCAACTGGAGGAGTACATGGCCCGGGCAGCGATGGCGGACGAACAGGAAGCCGGGCCATCTACACTCACATCTCCTGACTGGGCCATACAGCTCCTGGCATCACCGGGAGAGCAACACGGAGCGTACAGGGATGGGGCAGGGGTAGGATGTTCCGATGGATCGGACACCGACTAACACCCCACCCCACTCATCATCGTTAACGCCACTCAACATCATACAGGCTAACCTCCAGCACAGCCAGACTGCTACGGCTAGCTTACGCAGAGCGCTGGAGGTTAAGCCTAATACTATCGCACTGATCCAAGAGCCGTGGATCAGGAACAACAGAATATGTGGCCTCAGCAACATCGGAGGTAAGCTAATACTTAATACACATAACACTGATAAACCTAGAACCTGCGTCTATGTACCCAAAGATACCCCCGCCACACTACTCACCCAATTCTGTTGAAGAGGCCTGACGGCTGTTAGGCTCGGGACTGAAGGCGACGCCGCAGACGTCATTTTAGCCTCGGTGTACATGCCAGGTGAGGACACAAACTGCCCGCCGAAGGAGATGGTCGACCTAGTGCGGCACTGCGAGGATGCTGGACTGGACCTAATCATCTGCACCGACTCGAATGCCCACCACCCACTTTGGGGCAGCGAGACAACAAACCCCAGAGGAGAGGTACTATCCACTTATTTATTCTCAACTAACCTCAATATTATTAACCGAGGCTCTGAACCCACTTTGGTTACAGTCCGAGGACAAACGATCATAGACCTAACACTAGCTTCAGAAAACGCTACGAGCCTTATTACGAATTGGCATGTGTCGGGCGAGCCTTCATGCTCAGACCATAGAAGGATCCGCTTTACACTGACCACTAACGTGAGAGGGCCCGTACCCAAACGTAACCCGAGGCGTACCGATGTGCCCGGGTACAAGCGCCTTCTAGCTGCCCTACTAGCTAGGCACTTGGCACAAACAAATATAAAAGAAATTGCACAACTAGAATACACTGTAACAAAGCTCTCAGAATACCTAATAGAAGCTTACCACGCTTGCTGTAAATTAAGGACACCGCAGGCTAACAGCAAGCGAAGTCCGTGGTGGAATCCCGAGCTCGGTAAGCTACGCCAAACACTACGTAAGCACTTCAACAGAGCCAAAAACAGTAGGCTCACAGAAGACTGGGAAACATACAAAGAAACCCAATACACCTACAAAAAGCAAATCAGAACCGCCAGAAGGACTGCTTGGCGGAGATTTTGCGAGTCTATAGAAAATAACAATGAAGCTGCAAGGGTAAGGAAAATACTATCAACTGATCAGGACCGAACCCTTGGAGCGCTGAAAAAACCCGACGGCACTTACACACAAACGGATCAGGAAACCAGCAGAGTCCTCCTGGAAACACACTTCCCGGACTGTAAACTCCTGGAAGACAGGACCTGGGAGGCTGTACCAGAATGGACTCCAACAGAGCAGGACTGGTCCAACGCCCACAAACTAATAACAGTAGACCGGCTAAAGTGGGCTATCAACACCTTCAAACCATACAAGTCCGCGGGGTTGGATGGCATCTTCCCAGCCCTACTACAATGCGGGTTGGTGTACATCGCTCCGTGCCTCGTAAATATTTTTCGAGCATGCATAGCGTATAGACACATACCCCATGCTTGGCGGGAAGTGAAGGTTATCTTCATACCCAAGCCTGGCAAATCAGACTACACGCAACCCAAATCATACCGACCCATAAGCCTTACATCCTTTCTACTGAAAACCCTGGAGAGGATCTGCGACCGGTATATTCGCGACGGACCTCTCCGGGCAAATCCACTCCACAAACAACAGCATGCGTACTCCACGGGCAAATCAACAGAATCCGCGCTACACAGCGTAGTATCCAAGATTGAATGCGCCGTGGACCACAAATGCTCAGCACTAGCCGTCTTCATCGACATTGAAGGCGCCTTTGACAAGACCACCTTCACAAGTATCAGCACGGCTTTGAACAGGCACAACATAGACCCGTCACTGAGAGGCTGGATCGCTAACATGCTCGGCCAAAGAGCCGTACAAGTTACTGTGAACAACACCACAAGGGCCATCGTGGCGAAGGGATGTCCGCAAGGGGGCGTTCTTTCGCCGTTACTATGGAACCTGGTTGTTGACAGCCTAATAAATACATTAAATAACAAAGGCTACTATACCGTGGGTTATGCCGACGACATAACAATAATAATAAGCGGTATGCATGAAAACACCCTGTGCAATTTAATGCACCAGGCCCTAAAAATCGTAGAAAATTGGTGTAATACACACCAACTTTCTGTGAACCCAGATAAGACCGAGCTGATTCTCTTCACAAAAAAGAGGAAGCTCACACCGCTAAATCTACCAAGATTCTTTGGCACCACCCTAAGTCTATCCGCTCAGTGTATAAGTGTATAATATAAAATCAAAACCTTCTAGTTACAATCATATCTTTTGCAAAATTGCAGGGCATAAATCTTATAAATTTTCTCGACAATGAATGCTCATTTTTGTGGGAGCTCTCGATACAAATCGGCTTTTTATACTCAAAATACATGTACTGCGTTCTGCGTTTCATTTTAGAATCGCAGGTTGAGCAGTTTTTTTCTAGAAGCCAATCTGTCTTCGGAACTGCTACCACCTGGTAGAGCTGGTGCAAGTTACAAGCCAGTCATTGGCGCAGTGAAGTATGCGCCGAAGTGTGTTTCGAACATTTCGTTGATTCTTCACAATGTTTTCTCGACGCTCCATATGCGGTCTGGTGAGCTGTTCAACTAGCTTCTAAATTTGAACCTGCTCTCAGTTTTTTGTCAATGGCTTGAACAGATAAACTGACAATGTAGCAGTTAAACGCAAATATCGAGCAGCCTATAAAATACTGCCAATGGCCACCCTTGTGTTCGACGACCTGTGCTACAATATAATAATATAATAATAATAATATAATATAATAATTTTTATTCAAAAATCTTTACAGGATAAATTACATAGTCTTAAATATAAGCTTAAATCCAAGTCTTGCGTGCCTGAACTAGGATACCCTGTGTTTCAGGCGAAAAGAGCTAGAAACAATTTAAAATTAATAAATAATCAAAAGGATTCTTAACAATACCAATTTGTAAACGATCTGTAAACGTGGGCAAGTTATCTTATACTATTCTAATATTACCAATGCTTAACTTCTATTTTCTTAATTTACAAGATAGTTATTCTAAAAATTTGTATAAAAACTCAAAATATAATTATAATAATCAAAAAATTGTAAAAATACGAAATATAAACAAAATCACTTTAGCACAATCAATAAATTCTCTGTATCATCGTAGGACATTTTTTGCAGAGTTT
Organism: Sesamia nonagrioides; assembly: GCA_017933935.1. Taxonomy (NCBI): domain Eukaryota; kingdom Metazoa; phylum Arthropoda; class Insecta; order Lepidoptera; family Noctuidae; genus Sesamia; species Sesamia nonagrioides. The sequence goes on from JADWQK010001299.1 coordinate 16,184, forward strand.
GCTTAACAATTCTCTTACAGTTAAATTGATTTAAACTATAAATGTTTGATTTCGCGTTTAATCTATTGTAGAGGAGAGGACCACGAAATAGGTAAAATTTTGATGTAAAAGCATGTTTGGTATGATTTTGAGGACAGACTAGATTTTTACGTCTTTTGTTAGTACAGTCCGCGCTATATGTTAGATCTGCGTGCTGTTTTAATACAATAGCCATTATAAATAACTGTCGGACTGTTAGTACTTCACATTCTTTGTAAAGGAGGCAAGTGGGAAAAAGGAATGGCCGGAAAGTAGACACTTTGAGAATTGCCCTCTGGGCTCTCTCGATTGTTAGTAACAATGTTTTACCTGCTCCACCCCATGTGGTAATACAGTATGTTAGTATCGATTGGCATAGAGCAAAGTAGACTTGTCTAATTATTTTTGGGTCTGCAATGTGTCGTAACTTTTTAAAAACAAATATCAATTTACGAATCCTATTATTCACAGCTTCTATATGATGCTTAAACGAAAGTGTCTCATCTATTATAATTCCAAGGTACTTAACTGTATTTGAAATTTTAATATTAGGACAAACACATTGATTATTTGTGCTAGTTGAGCAGTTATGAGCATATAATGTTGTGGTAGGGCCAGTTAGTTTTTGCTTGCGCATCGAAAACTTGACGTAATTTGTCTTGTCAGCATTTAAAGTTAGTGAATTATTTTGAAGCCATTTATTAATAACATTAAATCCGTGTTGCGCAAACTTGTAGACATTTTCTTCCGAGTCAGCCGAAAACAAAAGAGCAGTGTCGTCGGCATAACAAACGATATGGCCGTGATCTAAGTTTAGATTACAGAGATCGTTTATATATATTAAAAAGAGTGAAGGAGCCAAAATACTTCCTTGGGGAATTCCGAAAGCTGTGCTTTCTACATCATCGCTAATAAGATTCCCAATCTTTACACATTGCGTACGTTCTTCTAGATAGCTCTTAAATAATTTCAGCTGAATTTCCCTGATGCCTATGGCTTCAAGTTTGCGCAACAAAATGGGAATAGAAATTGTGTCAAAAGCTTTGGCAAGGTCCAGGAAAATTCCTACTGCGTGGTTACCTTTATCAAGCTCTTGTGCTAGATAGGCGGTTAGATGGTGTACGGCATTATCTGTAGACATTTTAGGTCTAAAACCAAACTGCCGCTTAGAGAGAATAGATTTATCCTCCAAATATTTATAAAGCCTATTGTTAATAATCTTTTCTAATATTTTAGACATAGAAGGCAGTAAGGAGATAGGCCTATAATTAGTCACTAGATCTTTACAACCTGATTTGTAAACTGGGACAACAACAGCTTTTTTTAAGCACTTGGGGAACACCCCTGTGGTTAAACATTTATTAAAAATGCAAGTTAACGGTGGTACTAAAAGGTCTTTGAATTGTTTAATAATTTTATTAGATATGTTATCCCAGCCAACTGCACAGTCGACTTTTAGACCCATAATAATCCTTTCTACTTCCGCGTCGTCAGTCTCCAGTAACACAAAGGATGATAAGGTAGTGTTAGGTGCAACCAATGAGCTTGTTAGGTACTGTGATTGTCCCCGAATTTTTTCAGCTAAACACTTGCCCACATTAACAAAGAAATTATTTGCAATATTCGCTGATATTAATTGTGATGAATGTGCTTGTAATAAACCTGAAGAAGACTGATTCTGTTTTGAAGTACACGTCACATTTTTAATAATTTTCCAGATCTTTTTGTTGTCTGTACCAGCCTCTTTAAGTGCAGTGTTATCGTAATTGCGTTTTACTTTTTTTAGAAGGTCGTTACAAAAATTACGATATCGCTTATATGTCACTTGCAATATTAAATTATTCGGATAAGCTTTAGCTTTCATATGCAGTTTATCTCTATTTTTCATACAACGTATAAGACCAGTCGTAATCCATGGTTTTATGTTGTAGTTTTTGTTATTTGACCGAGATATGACTGTGTTTTTCTGAATTGCATGTTGCACTTTTTTAATTAGGTACGACATACAAAACTGCGGATCAGCGGAATTGTAGACTGGGTCAAAATCAATATTGCACAAGTCTTCTTCAAGTTTATGTAAATTTAATTTAGAGACTGTGCGAGAGGCCATCTTAGGTAATTTACAATTAAGAATAAGTAGGGTTGCACTGTGATCGGTTATTGTTGAGTTAGTTACAAGGGTAAGCGCGGGGAAATTGGCCTTGAGCATTATATGATCTAAGCAGGAGCCACTTTGATGTGTAGGAAGCGTGTGAGCGGGAAGTAAACCATGGAACGCGCATAGGTTGAGATATTCCTCAGCCGGAGCGTCTGCACTTCCAGGAAGAATATTGATATTGATATCTCCAGTTATAATTATATTTTTGAAGTATGATAGGTTTTGCAGGGTGTCGTTTAGAGAGTTAGTGAAATTGTTTACTTTCGTGAAAGAGGGAGATCGATATACGGCTAATATCGCAAAGTCTGCTCCGATTTTAACCAACAGTCTGCTACAGTCGTACATGTTTGGTTCCACGACAGATGCATTTAGATGATCTCTTGCATAAACTATTACCCCGTCGTTCTGATTGGAAGTTGAGTTGCTCTTATACATACAATAACCCGGAATTTGTGGTATGTTGTATTGTTTAGCAAGCCAACATTCAGTTAGGACAATAATGTCACAATTTATGTCTAGTCGTTTTAGAAAAATGCTGAAGTTATCGAAATTCTTAAAAACACTGCGAATGTTTTGGGTTAATATGGTTATTGGACTAGTGTAACAGGAGAGAAATTGTTTACAGTGTTCAACGTCACAAACTTGCGATTGAGATACAGAGAAATCATCTATGTCACTAATTAGATTATTAATCATCTTAAAATATGAATTAAAATATCAATACAGGCCAAGAAGAATCGTAATTTACGGCGCTCCTAGGCGCCTCCATAATCAATAGAGTTTATGTACCTATTTTCTGCTATTATTTTCGCCGGACAGTCCGCTGCCCCTGTTTTATGATTGCTTGGCTTTTTATAGTGCAAGCAAGTAGCGCATTTTGGTTCCTCTGCTTTCTTAGTGCATTCTTTGATGGAATGCCCCAATTCACCACAGTGGCCACACGTGTAGGTGGTTTCCCGACATGATTTAGCCGCATGTCCGAACTGCTGGCATTTATAACAACGTGTGAGTAGGGTAAAATCTCTTACAGGACAGGAAGACCAATTTACAAATACTCTGTCTTTACATATCAGGGCTTTACGTATCTGTGCAGATACTTCAATTACAAAGTTACAGGTGTCAGCATCCTTCTTACCTGACTTGTGGCTCAGCTTAATGGAGGACAAAAACGCCTCGAGGCTGCAATCCTGAAGTTTTTCGGCTAAGTTTTGGTTGTACAAACAAGTAAAAACTTCCATCTCCTGCATGGATGAGGGCACACCGACAATTACGACTCTAGGTTTTCTTTTCTGAGGTTCGTCTACTGTAAGGCCTGTATTTGTTGATTGCATCGATTTCTTTACCTTCTCAATGTCGTCTTTGGTTTCAGTGCTGATGATGACACCGCCATTTTTTGTCTTGCGTAGTCCTCTTACTTGTAGTTTCATCTGTTCTGGGCATATAATTTTTTGTACAAGTGACTTTGTCTCCTCACTGGATTTTAGTTTATCGCTAGGATATATGGCCACGGAGCTTAAATTTAAGGGCTGAATAAATTTGTTGGTACCTTTCTTTACCATATCAGCAAAGGAAGATCCCCTATTTGGCTTAGTAGAGGCTCCAAATGTCATCTTAAGTTCTTGTAGTTGCTGCGACAGATCAATTTGGTCCTCAAGTCTTTGTATGGTAGAATTTGCTATGACAGCTTTCATCTTGACAGACTGGTACTGGACAGCCATCTGAGATGTGCCATGCCCAATTTTTCGACATAAAGCACTTATGCGCATCTTTTGATCAGAATTTAATTTGCTCTCTGATGCAATAACACACACTTCACCTAGGTATTGGTCGATCGTCTTCATCCAGTTTTGTATTTCTGGCGTTGAAATCACCTCCATCTCGTGTCTTTGGGTGGGCGTCTGAGTATGAGATGTCTGTGCGGGCTCGAGTTTAGATGAATCTGTGTGCACGGGTGTAGGAGGTGGACTCCGAACACATCGGTCAGCCCGGCTGAAGGGGCTGCTCGCCATTCTGACACAGTTATTCACTTGGTATCACTTTACACATTTCATTACGTAAAATAAATTAGCAAATATTATGCCTACACGTTTGACAGAGTTATTCGGCCAGTGGCTGAAACAAAATATCTGGGTATATACCTTTTTTTTTTTTCGGGGTGAAATCCTCATAGGATGTCCGCCGCCCTAGGGTGGGCGACGGGGTCTGTCAGACTTTTACTGACTAAAACCACCCCGGTGTCTCTTCTATCACGAGCAAACGCGTGAGGCCGCGGGAGTCTAAATTCTTCCACGGCCTCACACCTTCGTGCTGGCCCGGTCTGTCCGGGCCCCGTCTCCTGCACGGGGTAGTGGGGTGTTAAACTACCCCGTGCATCGCCTCAGGGGCGTGCGTCGACACTCGCGCGCGCCTCCGCCTCCGGGTCCATAGGGGTCGGGGACTTCCCCATGTCCCTCGCCCCTGGACCCATTCATGGGGGGCGGAAGAGGGCGTTATCCGCCCTTCTTCGGCGCCCGGTGCGTCTTCTGCGGCTCGGGAAGGGAGTTGAGATCTCCCTCTCCCGTTCCGCAACTTCCTTCTGCGACATCACGTCCTCGCAGAAGGACACCACTGCATCCCACGACTCTGCGCTACCGACCATCCTCCGCACTACTGCCGGCAGCGTCAGGTCGCCTCCTACTTCATTTGTGAGGACACGGCGCTGCTCCTCTCAAGCTACACACTCGGAGAGCGTGTGCTGCGCCGTGTCCTCCCGCATTGGACGCAGTGGTGGCACCGAGCGTCCGGTTCCCTGCCTAGGCGACACAGGTACTTGCCGAAGCAGCCGTGCCCCGACAGCACCTGCGTCACCCTGAACGACAGGGAGCCGTGCCTTCTCCCGAGCCAGTCGTCGAGTACTGGCCGGATCGCCTCGACGGTAGTGAGGCCGGCTAGGGCGCATAAGCCTCTGCCACCAGTCCGCTACCAGGACCTGACGGAACTCCTCTCGGTGCAGCTCGATCTGCCGCTGCACCGGACTGGAGCCCCGTTTCCGCTCTTCCTCGCGCCATCGGTACAATGACGCGAGTACTTTCGCCTCTAGGTCCCAGGGCGGGGATCCGGCCAGGACGCAAGCCGCCTCGTAGGAAATCGTGCGGTACCCGCGGACGACCCTAACGGTCATCGCCCTCTGCGGCTTGCGCAGAATGGCGAGTGTTCCGGCTGTCAAGTCCATCGCCCACACAGGGGCCCCATACAGAGCCATGGACCGCACGATTCCCACGTATAACCGCCTACAGGCGGCGCTCGGGCCCCCCATGTTGGGAAGCAACGTTGATAGCGCGCCTGCTGCACCCATCAGCTTGGGCGCCAGTCGCCGGAAGTGGGGCCCGAATTCCCATCGGCTGTCGAGCACCAATCCCAGATACTTCATGGTGGACTCGGCAGCTATCCGGGCCCCACTGACCACGATATGCGATCCCGGCGCCGGCGCACGCCGGGGGCCATGGAAAACCATGGCCTCCGACTTGTCAAGGGCCACCTCCAGGCTCAGGCGCCGGATGCGGTTCACCACCTGTGATACCGCAGCCGTGGCTACCAACGTCGCTTCCCTGTGCGAGCTCCCCCGGGCAGTGACAAGCGTGTCGTCCGCATAACACGTCAAGTCGGCGCCCGACGGGAGCTCGCCTCTCAGCACCCAGTCGTAGCCGATGTTCCACAGGAGCGGTCCCAAGACCGATCCCTGTGGAACACCGCACGACATTATCTGGGTATATACCTGGACAAACAGCTGAATTGGGCGAAACACACCAACTACATCACAACTAAAGCCAGCATATCAATGTGGCAGTGCAAGCGGATGCTTGGGAAAAACTGGGGAATTAGCCCCAAGGTCACT
>JADWQK010001089.1:0-15378 GCA_017933935.1 Sesamia nonagrioides
CGGGACCGGTTCCGGGACCGGGTTCTGTGGCTGCTTCTTTTTGCCGCGAGGGCTTCCCCTTTCGGAGAAAGCCCTACGCAGCCCGGCCACCTCCTTCTGTAGGGCCGCAAGCTGCCCCTGCAGGCGCTTATTGTCGGCCCTCAGCCTCCTCAACTCATCGTCCTCTTTCCGGGAGGCCAGGGATCTGACGGCTTCGAGCATTTTGCTCGATGCATCCCTGATCTCCCGGATGCATGTCCCCTTCAGGTTTTTGCTTTTTTTTAACACCTTCTCTATGACTGCCGCCCCTTCCTCAGCCCTCGATTGGAGGTCTAGGGGTGCAGCCACCGGGGGGCCAGTCCCTTTGTCACGTCCGTTATGGCGGGATTCCGTCTCGGAGTCAGTCAATGTGGACTCCGAGTCCGACGGTCCCTCCCGCAAAAATCGCCTGGCCTGGGAGAGCCCCACCGAATGGTGGGACCCGCCCTTGCTAGCTCCCGTCCTCAGGATCTTGGAAGCTGGTCTGTCCGCGCCTCCGGATCCAGCTCCCTCACCTTCTGACGCACTGCTTGACCAGTGCCTCCGTGTGGCCTTCCTGCTTCCCCCCACGGAACCACTTTGGGCAGACATTGCGTCGCGTGCCCCCTCACTTGATGCCGCCGTGATCACCGACGACCGTCCGGTCGCACAGGTGGCATCAGTCTCCTTCCTCTCCGAATCTTTGCCGTCCGTTTCGCAAATCAGGTCCGTTATTGCTCGCCTTAAGTCGTTCTTTTTTTGGTCAGTCCGTTTTTGGTTGTTGTTTTGTTTTTTCTCCATATCAAGTCCCACGATTATTAGCGTTCTAAATGTCAACACATGAGCAGAGCGTCGTACTCAAGGTAAGCCTACATACTGTAGAGGGCGGCAGGTATCTACAGTGGGGAGCTCTAACGACTGGACTTCCTCCAGCCATTCATCCTCTCGCCGAGCCCCCAAAACTTAGGATTAGATTGCAATGTTCGACGGATTACTAGTCCGTCAGGTCTGCAATAACCTAGAGACGGGATATGCCGCCCGTGGTTCGGCCGTTTTATAGAGGTGTCCCCTCGCGGCCCGGACAAACGCCCCGACAGCCCCCGGTCCCCGAAGGGATTACGGTATACCCCAGCATGCATCCACTTCGACTCTGCTTAACAGAGTGGAAGGGGATGCATGTGAACCCCTAATAGCCAGGTTCCCATCAACGACCATCAAAGATGATCGGTGATTGAAACCTGGCCCTTCCCCGTGTGAAGTATTAGCCGCCGGACCCAAGAGTCCACCAGAACTCGGTGGGCAGTTGGGGCCGGCGTTGCCCAGGGTGCGCCACGTGGAGGCTCTTCGACTAGCACCCCAACCTTTTTTTTTTTTTTTTTTTTTTTTTTTTTTTTTTTTTTTTTTTTTTTTTTTGTACGAGTGAAAATGCATTTACGCACCGTACCGTCGCTAGCTAGGCGAACGGCGTGTGTGGGACTCGCCCGGCCGGAGCCGGGAATACCCACTAAAGACCCTCGGTTCCCTTCCAGCCCTGCGTTGAGAGTGACCCGGGCTCGGCCCGGAGATCTAACTCCGGGCCACTCTCAGGGCTTACCGGCCTAGTTTAGGCCGGTTTCCGCGCCTAAGGAGGATTACCCGGGAACGGATAATCCCCAGACGTGGTGACCGGTGCAATGCGCGTGGGGAGCTACCCGCACACGCTGGTCACACTCGGGGGCTAAAGGAGACGGGGGTACGTCCCCCGCCTTCTTCGCCCCGCCCGTCTACGCCGGAGGGGGGCGGCAAGAGCATCCTCTTCCCGCTCCCTCTCCGCTGCCTCCTTCTGCAAGAGGACGGTCTCGCAGAAGGAGGCGGCAGCCTCCCATGCACTCTCACTTTCAACCATGGCTCGCACCATGGTTGCCAGAGAGAGGCGTCCGCCTCCGAGCGCCGCAACGAGGTCGCGGCGCTCGTTTCGCCAGGCCGGGCACTCCAACAAGGTGTGCTCGGCCGTGTCGTCGAGAGAGTCGCAGTGGTGACACCGCGGCGACTCCTCCCGACGGGCGACACGGTGCAGGTAGTGACCGAAGCACCCATGTCCGGTCAGTACCTGCACCAAGCTGTAGGTGAGGCTGCCATGCCGGCGCCCAACCCATCCCTCCAACACCGGACGAATCGCTCCAATCGTCCGGTGGCCGGCAGCTGGTGTGCGGAGTGCCTCCCTCCACCGACTCAGGGCCTCCCCCCGAGCCGCTATTCTGACCCGCCTTACCTCCTCGAAGGCGGGTCGTTCCCCTCGTTCCCGGGCCGCGACACGGTGTCGATGCACCTGGGATAGAACCCGTGCATCGACCTCCCACGGCGGCGTGCCCGCGAGCACGCAGGCAGCCCCGTGGCTGACCGTGCGGTACGCCCACACGGTCCGTGTCGCGATGACCCTCTGCGGCTTCCGCAGCAGGGCCACTGTGCGCCGGGATAGGCACTCCGCCCACACCGGGGCTCCGTAGAGTGCCATCGACCGCACCACCCCATGGTACAGCCGACGGCACGCCGAATTCGGCCCCCCCAAATTGGGGAGGAGCCGTCCGAGGGCGGCTGCGACAGAACACAGCCGCGGGGCGAGGAGCCTAAAGTGCGCCTCGAAATCCCAACGGGGATCCAGGATCAGGCCGAGGTACTTGATGTGCACCTCGACGGGAACCTGGACCCCCTCCACCCGGATACGGAGCCCCGGTGTGGTCCTGCGTCGCGGGGCGTGGAAGGCCATGGCCCTCGTCTTCGCGACGGCCACTTCCAGCCCCAGGAGGCGGATGCGTCGGACGACCAGAGAGGTGCCGACCGACGCGAGGTGGACCGCCTCCTCCCACTCACGCGCCCTCACCGCGACCAGAGTGTCATCCGCAAAGCAGACGACATCCATCCGCGGCAAGAGCGCGCCACGCAGAACCCAATTGTACACCAGGTTCCAGAGCAGGGGACCAAGCACTGATCCCTGGGGCACACCTACCTTCATGGTCCACGACTGGACGCGACCCTCTGCGTCCTCGTACAGGATTTTCCTCTCGCAGAGGTAGTCCGACACGAGGGCGCAGAGGTAGAGGGGCACTTCGTGGAACTTCAGTGCCGCCTCTATGCATTCGTGGGGGAGGGTGTTGAACGCGTTCGCGATATCTAACGACACCGCGACGACACCCTCCCCCCTTGCTGTGGCCGCCTCAGTCCACCTCTTGAGGCGAGCCACCGCGTCCATCGTGGACCGGCCGGTCCGAAAGCCGTACTGGCAGTTCGCCAGCTGCGGTCCCCTGCTTTCCAGGTGCTCCTGGATGCGAGCGGCGAGAATCCTCTCGAAACATTTGCCACTCTCATCCAGGAGCACGACCGGCCTGTAGCCCGACGGTGAGTCGGTGGGACGTCCGTCCTTGCGAAGGAGGCACAGCCTGCCCACCCTCCATCTCCTGGGGAAGCGGCCCGTCGCGATACATGTATTCATGACCGCTCGGAGCCGATCCCCCAGGTGCTCCATGGCTAGTGCCAACACCTTCGCAGGGACGCCGTCCGGGCCCGGAGCCTTGGACCTAACCTAACCTTTTTTTTTTTTTTTTTTTAGCGAGTGGAAATGCATTTACGCACCGTACCCGCCGCTAGCTAGGCGACGAGCGTGTGTGGGACTCGCCCAGCCGGAGCCGGGAATACCCACTAAAACCACTCGGTTCCCCTCGAGCCCTGCGCCAGAGCGCAGCGAGTGCCACGGGATCTTCCTGTAAGGCAATAGCCCCGTAGCACTCTCAGGGCATACCGGCCAGGCCGGTTTCCGCGCCAAGGAAGGATTACCCGGGGATACCGAAGCAATCCTCAGACGTGGTGACCAGTGCAATGCGCGCGCAGGGGGCTACCCTCGCACGCGCTGGTCACACTCCGGGGCAAAAGGAGACGGGGGTTTGTCCCCCGCCTTCTTCACCCCGCCCGTCTACGCTGGAGGCGGCAGCCTCCCATGCACTCTCGCTCTCAACCATGGCTTGAACCATGGTTGCCAGCGAGAGGCGTCCCTGTCAAATGACGACACCGATGGACCTACCGGGCATCAGCAGCGTCCATCGGTGTTCCCATACTGGCGGCGGTCGCCGAGGTGGCCGCCGGGGGTCTTACAGGGATGCGGCCCCGAACCGGTGGCGCATTGCAGGACCCTCCTGTCATTTTATGGCCGCTGGGTAGGCCCCTGTCTTTGCACAGCGCGCAGTTCACTGGGGCCTGGCAGCCCATGGCCAGGTGGCCCTCCTGGCCGCAACGGAAGCAGAGCCGGCTCCTATCTTTAGTGGACGGGCAAAGCACCGCAGTGTGCCCCCTCTCCATGCACCTGCGGCAGCGCATAGGGCGCTGATCCAGCAGGTGGATGGAGGCGGCGCTCCAGCCTACGTCCACCTTTCCCCGCTCCGCCAGCTCTTTCGCGGCGTGTACGGGGCATGAAACTCGCACCGAGCCCATGCCCCTCGCTCCTATAAATATTTTGCCCACCCGAACTTGGTCGGGAGGGCAATTGGCCGCCTCGGCCAGGACCCCCTTCACGTCCTCAGGCGTGATTGACTCGTCAAGTCCACCTACGCGGATCTCCGCCATCTTGGTGGGGCGGGACACCTCGGCCACCTCCCTGAGCACCTCAGCCATTTTCCTGGCCAAGGTGTCGGCCTGGGAGGCGGAGGTCTCCTTCGAGAGTGTCATGAGGGAGGCACCCGTCATGGACCTCCTTATGTTGCCCAGCCCCACCCCGAGTTCGGCCAGATTAATGGCCGCCTTCGCCATCCGTATAGTGTCCGCGTAGGTGGTACCCGCGATTACTGCCTCTGGCTTGAGGCACACCAGCACCGCTTGTCTTTTGGGGACCTTAGGGACCCTCTTACGAGCGGCAGGTTTTCCCGTCTCTTTGGGCCTCTGGCCTGGAGCAGGAGCAGGGGCCGGAACATCGGTGGCCTTCTTCTTCCCCTTCCCCTTCTTGGCCACCGTGGCCCACGATTCCCCCTCCAGCACCAGAGGCTGAACGTCTTTTGAGCCTCCGGCGACCTGCTCCTTCGCGCGTGCTGACTCAGGGGCAGGTCTGGCCTCTGCCCCAACGCGCCCGCTCGGTGTCTTTGGCTTAACTTGCCTGCCCTTCTTGGGCAGGTTAGCCAGCGGCATGAGTGTTGCCGGCACGGTCTCTTCCCCACTCCGTCTCTCCCTCACCGGGGGCTGGCCCGACCGTTTGTCAGCCGCCAGCGGGGGACGATGGGATCGCGCCGGCAACAGGCGGCCGTCCTTGTCGAGGCCCTCCAGCCGCGCGGTGATCATCCCACTAACGTGGTTCATTAGATCGCGCTGGAGGACCTCCATATCCTTGGCATAATCTTCCCGCGTCGAGCCCGTAGGAACGGAGTGCGGGATCGGCTCCGGGACCGACTCCTGGGGCCGCTTCTTCTTAGAGCGCGGACTTCTCCTTTCGGCAAATGTCCGGCGCAGAGCGGCCACCTCTTGTCCTAAGGCCGTCAGCTGCTCCTGCAGGCGTTTGTTGTCGGCCCGAAGCCGACGCATTTCCTCGTCCTCCTTCCGGGAGGCCAGAGACCGGACCGCATCGAGCATTTTGCATGTTGCGTCCCGGATCTCCCGGATGGAGGTTCCCTTTAGATTTTTTGATTTTTTGAGGACCCCCTCAATGACCGCCGCCCCCTCCTCAGCCTTCGACTGAAGATCAAGGGGCGCAGGCATAGGGGGACCACAACCATCAGTACGTCCCGCTGGGCGGGATTCCAGTTCGGAATCAGACAGCGAGGACTCCGAATCCAGGGGGATTTCTTTTAAAAACCTCCTAGCCTGGGAGAGCCCCACCGAATGTTGGGACCCTCCCCTGCCAGGACCAGTCCGCACAATCTTGGGTGCCGGTTTATCCGATCTTCCGGACCCAGCACCCTCGCGTTCTGTGTCGCTGTCTGCCCAGCGCCTCCGTCTTCCACTTTGGGCAGACGGCGTGTCGCGTGCTCCGTCGCTTGACAACACCGCCACCGCCGACGATCGTCCGGCGGCGGCGGTGGCATCACGCTCCAGCACTCTCCTCGCCAACGCGCCTCTCGTCGGAACAGGGTCGCATGGTAGCCAAAACGGCGTTCCACGCGGCCCTACTCCGACGTCCACTATCAAACACTCACAGTCGCTGCCAGTAGCATCAGCAGCAGCAGGGGCCTGGTCGCCTACCCCTGCGCGCTCTTCGGTCGTAGATTTACCATCCGCAGCCCCGGATAGCTGCGGACGCCGGGCGTCAGCCGGATCGCAAGACAAAGCATTATCGTTTACTGACATTTCCATTTTACGAATGGGTAATACTCACATCGCTTCCCCAAGGCGATGCGGCCGCTCTTTTTGGGAGGCTATTAAACCTCCCGAGGCCAGCGAATGCCTCCTGTGCAGGTTATACCGCCCGCTGCTCGGTGTCTAAAAACTAACTTAAAACTAATAATATATTTTTTTGTATTTTTTCAAATTTTATTAGTTTTTTCTTGGGTTTTCGCTTTTTTGTTGTTTTTGTATTTTTTAAATTTTTTATAAAAACTTAAACCTAAACTTAAAGCTACCCATCACCCGGCACCGTGGCCGAAAGCGACCAACGCCACGGCTGCCCTAGACCGCAGATTGTAAAGCGACCCACGGTCTTCCCCATCTCGGTCACGCGATGTGACCATCAGACCACGGACTGTAAAAGGGCCCGCGGTCTACACCTCCTCGCTCCCTATTCGTGCACTCTGCAGCTGCAGAGCGCAGAAGAAGGTAGCATTAAGGCAAGGGTTTTTTAAAGTGGTTTTCCTTCCACGCGACCCGGGCAAATACCCCGACGGTCCCCGGTCCCCTAAGGGATTCCGGTGTGCGAGGGTTTTTATAGTGGTTTTCCTTCCACGCGACCCGGGCAAATACCCCGACAGTCCCCGGTCCCCGAAGGGATTACGGTATACCCCGTCATGCATCCCCTTTCGGCACTCTGCTTAACAGAGTGGAAGAGGATGCATGTAAACCCCTATAGGCCAAGTTCCCATCAACGACCATCGAAGATGATCGGTGATTGAAACCTGGCCCTTCCCCGTGTGAAGTATTTGCCGCCAGACCCAAGAGTCCACCAGAACTCGGTGGGCAGTTGGGGCTGGCGTTGCCCAGGGTGCGCCACGTGGAGGCTCTTCGACTAGCACCCCGGACCTAACCTAACCTAACCTAACCAGTCTGGCTTGAGCTGCCACTCCGAACGCCACGCTTAACCCGCGCTCCGTCAATTTAACTAGTTAAAAATTCTCTAGAGTGGCAAAAGTTGCAAAACCCTATGGTGTTATACATCAAAATACGCGCCGTCGAAAACGCAGTGTAGTGGTCAAAGTTTTGTGAAGAAAAGTGGAAAATTGGCGGAGTTTTTGAGGAAAAACCCCAATTTAGTGCTGGAAAAAACAAACAATAGTGATTATCTCGAAATCTAGATCGACGAGGGTGCATTTTTAGAGTGCCTCCTGGTCCGCCAAAACGAGCCCTACAAGATAGTGAAGACCTCCGATTTTTCCCGCGCCCCTACCGGAAAATACGGCGTTTTTTCTGGCCGAGAGGAAACACGAGGTCCCCCATTTGTGGGACCAAAACCACCCCTAGTGTACCTGGAGGAAGCGGGCTAGTGTGAGGACTCCATAAGTGAAAAAATTTTTCAAAAAGGTTAAGCCAGTGAGATTTTATTGAGCAAACAATATTTACAAAAACATTGTGCGGCTGTCAAAACGTCAGACCTTAGTTTAAGTGAAAAAATCTAGATTTTATCAGTGACGACCTAGTCTCAAAAATTAAAAGAAGAAGGGACATACAGTGAACTACGCGGAGGTGAAAAGGGAAAAATTTTTGGACATAAACTGTAAGTGAAAGAAATTAAATAGTAATAAGAGTGTTTTTCCCCAGCGGTAAAACCAACTTGGTTTTCTCCCGCATTAATACCGTAATAAGTCAATCAAATGTAAATATTCTGTAAATATATAAATAGAAAAACATCCCTTAGATAGTAAATTAGCCCGTAAGAAATTTTAGTAAGAATCGGATGTGAAATAAAAAAGTTACAGCACTTTTTCCAAAACGCAAATTTTTTCCAAAAGTCCCGTATTTTCTGACTCCAGAAAACCTTCGTAGCTCCAGAACGGGAGGTCCTAGGGGATGGGAAATTGATTGGGGGGTGGTTTTGAGTAGTGAGCCGCCAGACAAAATTTTTCCCAGCCCTCTGTGACCCCGTACAAAAAAGCTCTGTTTCAAGCTACGTAATTATTTCCATTTTTTCTGAACTTGCCCTGGCCGGGTGACGCAGCGCCAAACATCAAAACATTTACTTAGGAAATTTTAAGTCATTTATTTATTATTTTCACATTTATTTACATTTATTTATATTCACATTTATTTACATTTATTTAAATTATTTACATTACATTTATTATCATTTACCGGATTTTATGGTGATTGACAACCATAAAGGCAGTCAACCGGCATAAAATTTGGTACCCCCACTCCACAGTCCTTCCGGTGTCCCTATTCAACCCTATTCCTGCCTGTATCTCGAAAACGGCTGGGAATTTCAAAATTCTGACCAAATTTTCCCCCCCCCTACTACCCCCCTCCCAGCCGGAACCTATATTCCGATAGGACCCCTAAACCCCCATTTTGACCCCACTAACCTTGACCCCATCCAATACAGTTTTTCGATTATCTCGGGAACGGGAGGTCGTGGACCACCCGTGTTTGGGCTCTCTGTAACCGGGAGGAGGAGCCCGACCTTCTGGCCCCGGGAAATCTCTCCCCACCCATCTCCCCCACCCCTGACCACCCCTCTTCCACACCCCCACACGGACTCCCTCCCCTCCTCTCTCACATTTTCACACTGACCCTCCGTGCCCCTCAGGCTACCTTAACCACCCTCCCCCCCCAACTCCCTTCCCCCCCGCGGACTATCTCGGGAACCAGAGGTCGTGGACTACCCGAGTTTGGGTTCCTCTGAAGCAGGAGGAAGAGCCCGACCTCTTGGCCCCGAGGGAATTCCCCTCCTCACTCGTCCTGTCGCCAGTCCTGTCCTTTCCCTTCATTTTACTCACCTGGCGCTGCGTAGAAAATAGTTAATGGACAGGCTGTAGCTTTTTTAATTTGTGAATTCTATTTGTTAATCTTAATTTTAATTATAAATAGTAACTGATTAGTATTGTAAATTTTTAGGCTAGGTTAGTCATTATTATTGTTTTATTGTTGATCGTCCCTTTATTGGGGACGAATCTCTATTTGTAAAGGACCAGCTCTATCTAATAGAGGCGTTAAATTTGACACGATTTGACACCTGTGGCCAGTAGACTGCCGGCCGCTTGACTGTGGAGCCCGTAGACTCCCGGACGTGAGATTTAAAAGCTCTATTGGTGACAAAATATATTCATATTTATATTTAAATTTGTATTTACCCGACCCAGTCCCTAGTGTTCTAGGGCTGGTATCTTAGTTTTTTATTTCGCAGATCCCCCCTTTACAGGGATCACTGCAGACTTTCGTCAAATTTAGACAGGTCTGTTTTTTGTTTTGTTTTGTTTTACTCCTAATTGACGCATACCTCTGACATGTTCGGAATAAGGACCCCACTAAAGAAGGGGGGGGGTGAGGACAAAACACCACCAAAACCCACTAAAGCATCACCTCCAAATGTCCGTCGCAGTATTGGAGACAGGGAGGCTGCTACAAGTACAGGTGCAAATTCATCCCCAGCTATCAGGAATATATTAGCCGGCCCCGTAAAAGCCATTCAAAACCCACTAGAGTCGCAGGAGAATAGACATCTTCCTAAAGCTACCAAACAAATTCTGTCGCCAAAGTCACATTACGCGGATCGGTCAACTGAAGCCAGGGCCTGCCTAAACAAGGCCAAATTACACTTGAACGCTTCAAGGAACACCAAGACGGAAATTAAAAGCGCCGTCGTTGAAGCGCTGGATCGACTATATCAGTTAGTGAAGGAAGCCGAAAGGGAGTTCAAAGCCAAACATTCCGGAGGGGCAATACAAACCACATTGCCCATAGTCGCCCCCGCCGATGCTACCTTCACAACTAACGTCGAACCAAATTGGCTAGCAACATGTATCGAAGAACACTCGAAGTTGCTAGAAGAAAACACCAAGAGGATGAACGAGCTAAAAGCGGTGATAGAAAAGGCTTCGACCGCAACGTACGCGAGCGTAACTGCGATAAACAGCGGGAAACCAAATCCAACGCGGAGTACGTTACACTCTATCGTAGTTACCTCAAAAGACGACACAGAAACAGGTGACGAAGTACTACACAAAATACGGCAGGCAGTTGATGCAAAAGAGGGCTGGGTTAGAGTCGAAAAGGTGCGAAAGGCAAAAGATAGGAAGGTGATAATGGGATTTCAGACCAGGGAGGAGAGGAATAAAATTAAAGACAGATTGGAAAGAGAAAGACGAGACCTCAGTGTCGAGGAAATGAAAAACAAAGACCCATTGCTTATCCTCAGGAGTGTTTTGTCTGCTAACACAGATGAGGACATTCTTAGGGCCATGAGGAACCAAAACAGGGATGTTTTTCGTGACCTCGACAAAGGGGAGGACAGGGTTGAGGTGAAGTTCAGGAGGAAGACCAGGAATCCGCACACTAACCACGTTGTGGTCAGCGTTTCACCGATTATTTGGAGAAGGGCTACAGAAGTCGGGTCCCTGCACGTGGATCTCCAGCGAGTCAGGGTAGAAGACCAAACTCCACTGGTACAGTGCACGCGTTGTCTTGGCTACGGGCATGGCAGACGGTTCTGTAGGGACTCGGCCGACTTGTGCAGTCACTGTGGCGGCCCGCATTTGAAGTCGTCATGCGCCGACTGGCTCGCTGGCGCTCCACCCAAATGTCAGAACTGCACAAGAGCCAAGCTCGATGACGCTGACCACAACGCCTTTGACCCCACTTGCCCTGTGCGTCGTAAGTGGGATGAGATTGCCAGATCGACGGTGGCATACTGCTAAGGGCAACCCGGGCAACCCAAACCTCTATAGAGTGATACAAGCCAACCTCCAGCGGAAAAGGCTTGCAACAGACGAGCTCCTATTGGAAGCCGCAAAGCGCGGAGTTGCTTTTGCTCTCCTTCAGGAACCTTACGTGGGCGGGGCCAGGGCTGTGAGGAATCGCAGAGGGGTTCGGATCTTCCAGAGCACCGACATTGGAGAGGGGACTGTAAAGGCCGCAATTGCGGTCTTTAATCAAGACCTTACAGTTACACAGTACCCACAACTTACCACGAACAACATCGCCGTGGTGGGGATCCGGACCGGTGCCTGGAGGATTACTCTGGTCTCCTTGTATTTTGAGCCCGATCAGCCGATAAGACCATACCTGGAGCACCTCAAACGCATCGAGGAAGACGTGGGTTCTAAGATGTTGATTGTTGGAGGAGATGTAAACGCAAAGAGCACCTGGTGGGGAAGCTTGTCTATCGACACCAGAGGCGAGGAAGTGTCCGGAGCTCTTGACGAGTTGGGTCTTAACATACTCAACAGAGGGGAAACTCCGACCTTCGACACGATCAGAGGGGGAAAACGGTACTGCAGCCACGTCGATATCACTGCATGTTCGACGGATATTCTGGACCTGGTAGACGACTGGAAGGTAGACGAGGGCCTCACGAGCTCGGACCACAACGGCATTGTTTTTAACATCAAGCTAGAAAGGTCAAAAGGCATAGAAATAAAAAGAACAACTAGAATTTTTAATACAAAAAAAGCAAATTGGTCTGAGTTTCGTGGAAAACTCAGCCAATTGATGCAAGAGAAACAAATAAATAAATTAGAAATAGATAAAATAAATACAGCAGAACAACTAAACAAAATTATAGAAGCCTTCACACAAGCAATAAGAGACGCATGCGCGTCATCAATGCCTATGAAAAAGACAAACGAAGTGCTCACTCTGCCGTGGTGGTCCGAGAAACTCGAGAGGATGAAGCGAGGAGTCGCGACCAGGAAACGCAGAATTAGATGCGCTGCACCAGCCCGAAGATCGAAGGTCGTCGAAGGAGTACCTGAAACAGAAAGTTGAGTATGAAACGGAAGCAGCTAAAGATGTCGTCGAGAGTTGGAAGAACTTCTGTGCCAAACAAGACAGAGAGGGGGTTTGGGAGGGGATCTACCGGGTGATAGGGAGGACAAAGGGAAGGGGAGAGGACCAGCCACTGGTGAAGGACGGGAAGGTGCTGAACACGAAAGGTTCAGTGGAACTACTGGCGAATACCTTTTACCCGGAAGACTGTACTGATAATGACAGCATACACCACAGCCACATCAGAGAAAGGGCCAACGTTGTGAATGCTGGAGAACAAGACAGCTCATGCGATCCACCATTCACAATGGTCGAACTGTTGACGGCGAGTGGATCCTTCAACCCCAAAAAAGCCCCGGGAGCGGACGGTCTTACCGCCGACATTTGCTGCCGAGCCATTGGATGTGCCCCCGAGGTGGCCCTTGCTCTCCTGAACGGCTGCTTGAAGTGTCGCCACTTCCCCAAAATCTGGAAGGAGGCGACTGTGATCGTCCTTAAGAAGCCGGGAAGAGACGATTACAGCACCCCAAAGGCGTACAGACCAATCGGCCTTTTGCCAATACTCGGCAAAATTTACGAGAAGATGATAGTGGCCCGCCTCAAGTACCATCTGATCCCAAGGATGAGTACTCGACAGTATGGATTCATGCCGCAGAGGAGCACCGAGGACTCCCTCTATACGCTAGTGAAACATATACGCAGTAAGCTGGAGCTTAAGAAAATAATAGTCGTGGTTTCATTGGATATAGAGGGAGCCTTCGACAGCGCATGGTGGCCAGCCATTAGAGTCCGACTGTCGGAGGAAAAATGTCCGATCGGCTTGAGGAGGGTCATTGACAGCTATCTCTGTGACAGAAGAGTCAGAGTCAGGTACGCGGGTGAGGAGTTCTGCAGGGCCACAAGTAAACGCTGTGTCCAGGGATCCATAGGGGGACCCATATTATGGAACCTTTTGCTGGACCCGCTTCTAAAGAGTTTGGAGGCGAGGGGTGACTATTGCCAGGCCTTTGCTGACGACGTTGTTCTGGTCTTCGATGGTGGCACATCGCTGGAGATCCAGGGACGTGCCAATGCCGCTCTCGGGCATGTTCGGGCGTGGGGTGTTCAAAACAAACTTAAATTTGCCCCGCATAAAACCAACGCAATGGTTATAACCCGCAAACTGATATTTGATACCCCGCGCCTGACCATGGGCGGGATCGGCATTGCCATGTCCAAAGAGATCAAAATCCTAGGTGTCACCATCGACGAAAAGCTAACATTTAATACGCACGTCGCCAGCGTGTGCAGGAGGGCAATAGGTATCCACAAACAGCTAACCAAGGCCGCGAAAACAAGCTGGGGACTTCATCCTGAGGTCATAAGAATAATATATGTGGCCGCCGTGGAACCAATCATCCTGTACGCGGCCAGCGTATGGGCTCCAGCCGCTAGAAAGCTGGGAGTCATAAAGCAGCTGGGAACAGTTCAGCGCGGTATAGCACAGAGACTGTGTAAGGCATACCGGACGGTCTCCTTAAACTCTGCGTTGGTGCTGGCTGGTATACTACCCCTCGACCTCCGGGTTCGAGAGGCAGCATTGTTATATGAAGCTAGGAGGGGGGTGCCTCAGCCAGCACTCGGCGGCAGACTGGTCGAGCTGACTGTTTCGGCAATGGAGGCCCCACACCCCGCCGAGCGCACGGCGTTGGAGCTTGTAAGCCTGGTAAGCCAAGAGCAACTTGATGCCCAGAGCGAACTTGAGGTTCGCATCTTCACGGACGGGAGCAAGATTGGGGACAAGGTTGGTGCAGCGCTCTCCATATGGAGAGGCGACGTTGAGACCGAAGTCCTCAAACTCGCTCTGCCACATTACTCCACCGTTTACCAGGCTGAGCTTCTGGCGATATGTGTTGCAACCAGGAAAATCCTGAAGTATAGCGCGCAGTCGTTTGGAATCTTCAGTGACTCCATGGCAGCCCTTCAAACCATCCAAAACTACGACCGACACCACCCATTGGCAGTAGAGGCAAGGGCAAACTTGAAATCTTTGTCCATCCAAAACAGGGCCGTCACCTTGTTTTGGATCAAAGCTCACGCAGGATTGGTAGGGAATGAGAGGGCCGACGAGTTAGCCAAGAGAGCAGCTGAAGGTTCCAAACGAAAGCCCGACTACGACTTGTGTCCGGTTTCGTATGTCAAGAGATGCATTCGTATGGCAACTCTTGACGAATGGAACCGGAGATATAGTTCCGAAGAAACTGCTTCGGTGACTAAATTGTTTTTCCCCGATGCGGTGGCTGCGTACAGGATAATTAGGAAGTGCATAATAAGCAATGTTCTCACTCAAATCATGACAGGGCACGGTGGGTTCTCCGCATACTTGAACCGTTTCAAGTGTAAGGAGAGTCCATCGTGCATCTGCGATCCCGAAATGGATGAAACGGTGCCACATGTATTATTCCAGTGTCCGGTCTTCGACAAAGAGAGATTAGAGGCCGAGCAGATACTTAACACAGAACTTGTCGCCGGGAACATGTGGCAGATAATGGCCGGTAAAAACAGAGAGCCCCTATTAAAATACTGCACAAAAATATGCGAAAAGGTCATAAAAAGGAACAAGAACGCATAAGGAACTAGTGTTTATATTGATATTCTAACCAATATCAAGGTAAACATTAAAAAACTGAACAAAACATTTATAAATAGAGCACACACTAACGATTTTAAAAAATACTAATTTGTACAAAACTGGTAGTTAACTCTGTAAAGCATGCAAAAATAATAAATATTCTTTATGTCGGTAATTTTAAGTAGAAAATAAGAAATTGTAATTTAATTCGAATAATAGTAAACAATAGTAATAGTATTAAGTAGTACTAAGTAATAGTATTCTTGATGTCGGCAATTTTAAGTAGAAAATAAGAAATTGTAATTTAGTTCGAATAATATTAAATAGATTTAAGTATAAAATAAGCCGAAATGTAAAAAGAAAAGTAAAATAAAACCTGTTGTCATTTTATTGTGTACACCTGAAAAGCATAAATAAATAAAAATAAGAAAATAGATAGGTATAGTAGCTGGGAATCCCACCCAGTATGGATGTGAATGAGGATGAATGATAGAAAGATACAGTATGAAGCATGAAAGTGCGAGAGGCATAAATGCGAGAACTGGTATGAAAGAGTAGCTCAGCACAGGCTCCGATCATGTTGGAGGTAGTAGATTAAAAAAAAAAACCTAACCTAACCTAACCTTTTTTTTTTTTTTTTTTTTTTTTTTTTTTTTTTTTTTTTTTTTTTTTTTTTTTTTTTTTTTTTT
>JADWQK010002426.1:0-38071 GCA_017933935.1 Sesamia nonagrioides
AACCGCGAGGCGCAGCTAGTAATTTATTAAAAAACTATATCGCTCCTAAACCTGATCAATATGCGCAAAATCATTTACCATCCAATTTAAAAGGCGTACGTCACATGACCATCATTCCAATTGTGTAATCATCTTACTGTGAAAACTTAGTTGAAATAAAAGAATGTCTGACCGAAACTAGTTTCACTACCAAAACCGAAAACGAATTTCGGCAACGGCCTGTTTCGACCGAAACCGAAATTTCCTTACAGGGAACAATTTTGAGCACTTATTTTGAGGGAATAAAAAAGAAACCGTTGTTATAATCAGTCAGTCGTTATTGTTTTCTCTTTAAATTACAAAGATAAGCAGTGATAGACATTTTCACGTATTAATAATCAACATACGAACATTTATTTAAGAAAAAAATATTAGTTGCTTTTTTTTATAATTAGAAACTAGCGCTTGACTGCAATCCCGCCTGATGGTAAGCAGTGATGCAATCGTTGATGGTAAAGCGCGCTAGTTTATTAAGCCTATTCAGTTAAAAAACTCACAATAGGTATATATTTGAGAGGATAGGCTCTCAGTCACTCGAAAACTCGCCACTACAACAAAACAAAACGAACAGCTAACAAACAAGCGATTCACAACATTGGCTCCAATGGAATTCATTCATTCATTCAACGCGCTGAACATGACCGATCACAATGCACATTCGGTTACGGACGTAGTTTCGGCAAGCTTGCCGCTGAAAACGAAACTAAACCGAAACTCGTGTTTTTGCCGAAATTAAACCGAAAATGAAACCGAACATTCGGTCAGACACTAATGATTATTAAATGTTTATCATTTAATATAAAGAGTTAGACACTTTTGACAGCTCATTCTTAGCTCACTTCACCCAACTTTAATAATAATACTAAACTAATGCGAAAGTATCTCTGTCTGTCTGTCTGTCCGGCTTTCACGCCAAAACAACTGAACCGATTGTAATGAAATTTGGTACATAGATAGTCTAAAGCCTGAGAAAGGACATAGGCTATAAAACATCGCGCTATGACCAATAGGAACAGAGCAATAACAAAAAATATTGCGAAAACGGGGGCAAACTCGGACGTACATATTGCTCGCATTATTTTACAGGCGCTTATTTTATATCAATAAGCAACAGCTAGATTCATGTAATTTGATACAATTTCATTTGTATTTGTGTAATACTAATTTTGCACGGTGATATTTTCAAATAATCGATCGGCTGAATCTTGCAGAATAGGGTTGGTTGTGAAAAGGGCAGCGGAACGGAAGTATCATTAATCTCGTGTAGTGGCTACATGTGTCGCCATCAGGCTCTGATAGCGAAAACTGAAAACATGTGGAGGGGAGATTTAAAGGGAAAATGAAGTCAAGTTGGCGCTTTGGTACGGAGATAGAATAAAGACAGGGAAGTACGTTATCTTCATACAAACGGACCGCGCGCGCCTTGTATGTTTGCGCCATAGTATCTATGCGTCGCCGCACGCACACCTAAACACAATATTAGAGTGCCTATGACTGCGCTAGTCGCGGCTAGCACGGAACGAGGTTCGCGCGTCACGGCTTTTCGGCACATTAGCTTTTAAAAAATGATCACATAAACTGCAAAGTTGGTATGTCTATTTATGAACAAATAAAAGACTTATATTTTTCAAATTATATTTCTAAAAGTTATTTACAAGGATACGGATATATTACACATTAAAGTTTAATAACAACGCGTTTCGTAATAGTCGAAACCGAAGAAAGTAGGTATTTTTCTGTAGCTAATTTGTAATTTTGTATTAAATGTGTGATTCAATAGATGTTATGTTTGTATTATTTATATTTGTATTAATTAAAAATAAAAATAAATATGGTTCTTTATGTGTACAAAACTAAAAATAAAAATTACAAAAAAAAAAACTGACTAGTATATGTAAACTAAATACTAAGCAAATAATTGAAACATAAGCTCTTAGTCTATAAATATTTGTTAGCGGTTTGGGCGACAACCGTAACCGACGAAGCGCGGACAGTCGTCAACCCTAAGACAGTAGGCAATTAAATCGCGGATTGGGTCGCAGATAACCTACTTCCCCTCTTTATTCTATGGTATAACCGCCCATAAACCATAGTCACAAGTTGGTCTGATTGCCCGTGACATCACCAGGCCTTAACAGATTACTATCGCTGTGACATTTACTTTTTTAAATATCGAAGCATTATGCTGAGATAAGAGCCTTTTGATCTCGTATAGGACTTTCTGATTTTATGTTACTTTTTTTGTTGCCCCACACTAGGAATTACACTAGGACTGGTAGAAAATGCCTGAGGCATTAAGTCCGCCATTGTGCAATGTTTTTCTTTGTGCATAAAGTTTTCATAAAAATAAATGTAGTTTAAAAAACTAAAAAAACATGCTTTTAAAAAATATCAAACTAAAAAGTTAAAAATAATTTTAAAAAAAGCGTGAGGCGCTTTGTGCCACAATTTTTGTATATTAAGCGCCTCACGCTTTTTTTTAAATTGTTTTTTAACTTTTTAGTTTGATATTTTTTAAAAGCATATTTTTTTAGTTTTTTATATAATTTTTCTTTCTTATTTTTTAAAAACGAACGTATTGAAAACGGTGGGACATTTTACAGTAATGAGCCGCTCACTCGTAGTCCAAAGAGTTAGAAACGGACAAATAAACAAACAAGCAATCAAACAAGCAAGCAAGCAAACAAGCAAGCATACATACAAGCAAGCTAATAAAAAGCATGTAATAAATAAAATAAAATTACTCTTGTATCGTGGGTGCGCCAACCGTGTCACCAAATAATTGTTATTTAATCAACTATTTATGTGTGGCCTACACATAAATAATTGATTAATCCTCTGTTCTTGAGAACTTGCTGGTACCGTAATCATAGATCGATTTTATGAATAATCGGTACCAGCAAGTTCTCAGTCAAGAGACTGTTAATGTTACTGTTACATTGTAGTCGTCTCGTCAAAAAAGTGATATTCGAACTGATACTAATAGTGTATTACGAAATTAGAGTGTTGGTCAGGTTGACATCCTCCGTGGCGTGGCGGTAGCGAACGCGGTCGATGTGCAAGGAGGCGCGGGTTCGATCCCCGTGCAGTGCAAATATTTGTATGTATGAATATGAATATTTGCACTGATCTGGTCATGCCTCGGAAAGCACATTAAGCCGTTGGTCCCGGTTGCCATATGAACATTTAATGGCAGTCGTTACAGGTTGTTGGAGCCCTCAAAAGTCCAACAATTGGTCTAGCTGCAATGCTTCGATATCACTTTCGGGTTGTGGAGGTCAGACGGCAGTCGCATTTAGCCAAAATCAGCAATTAGACTGAGAGAATGCGGACCCCAGACTTCAAAGCTGAAAAAACTTCGGATGCGACTGGGATTAACGCTGAGATGATGATGATGATGATGGTCAGGTTGAGACATCAGTTTACATCAAATATTGGCGCCGATTCTGTTGTTCACAATCTAAACTAATTTTAAGTTATTTGCATCTTTTTCTTTCCATTTCGTTAAGAAAAGGACAGAAGATAAAATGTCAGTTTAGACCTGTCAAATTAGTGCGCTCCTGACGTAAACTGGCGTATTTTTAGTCGCCATGTTTATAATCGCGTCTAAACTGTCTATGGAGTATCTTAATTTGACAGGATTAAACGAAAATGTTGTAGTAACAAAGTCGTGGTGGTCTAGTGGTTAAAACACCAGCTTCTCAATTATGAGAGCGCGGGTTCGATTCCAGGGCAGGCAAGTACCAATGTAACATGTACTTTCTAAGTATATCTTGGACACCAATGACTGAAGGTGAAGGAAAACATGTTGAGGAAACCTGGACTTTATAAGTCTGAATTCGCCAACCCGCATTGAGCAAGCGTGGTGATTACGCTCAATCCTTCTCTGTATGAGCGGAGACCTGTGCCCAGCAGTGGGACGATAAAATGGTTGATAATGAGTTTAGTTTGTGAACAACAGTATTGGCGCCATTGACCTTCTTTCTAGCCCAGGCTTGGTGCTTAAGACTCTTAAGAGTGGAGGCAAAAAACATGCAGAAGGGAGATTTGGAGGAAAGAGGGGTGAATGGAGACGATGGTAAATATATTGGGGAAAATGGGGAAAGTGTTTGTCGGTAGGGTTACACATTGTTTGGATTGTTTTGTAGATGTAAGTAAATAGAGAACAAAGGCTTAAGGGATCTCCGATTGGTGCTGTTTACTGGAGACATTTTATGTTCCGACTGCGTACGACTGAGTGATACTAACGTTATAAATATGTGTGTGTGCGTGTGTGTGTCTGTGTATGCGTGTGTTTGTTTCTTTGTTAGTAGGTCTTTCACGGAAAAACTCGATCGATTGCTGCGCTCCGTGGTTGGGTTCAATTCCCGCTCGGAACAAACATTTGTATTTTTTTTTTATATTATTAACTAGTGTTTGACCGCGATCCCGCCTAATGGTAAGCAGTGCTGCAATTGTTGATGGTAAAGCGCATTGATAGCACTAGTTTATTAAAAACCTAAAACCTACAAATAATTGTTCCGGGTCTGGCTGTTTGTGTAAGAGGGTTTAAATATTTGTAAACATACGATATAGCAGTAATTTCTAGAGAACGGCTACGTTTCTTTAGAAAATATAAAAATAAAAAAACCTTACTCCACCAACGCGAAAATGTGTGCGGTGTGCTATGTGAGGGATTGGAACAACTTGCCGGCGGCGGTGTTTCCGTCGGACTACAATTTGAGTGTCTTCAAGGCTAGAGTGAATAGGCTCTTAATAAACTAGTGCGCTTTACCACCAACGATTGCGTCACTGCTTACCATCAGGCGGGATTGCGGTCAAGCCGTAGTTTATAATTTCAACATCATCAACCTTTTTATGGTCCCACTGCTGGGCGCATGTCTCCTCTCATACAGAGAAGGATTGAGCGAAATCACCACGCCGCTTGCTCAATGCTGCTTGGCGATTTCAGACTTGAAAGTCCAGGTTTCCTCAAGATGTTTTCCTTCACCTTTTTAATCAGTCATTGGTGTCCAAGATATACTTAGAAAGTACATATAGATTAGAAAAGTTTCGGCGGGTTCGATTCCAGGTCAGGCAAGTACCTACATTGGTACTTGCCTGACCTGGAATCGAACCCGCACACTCATACTTGAGAGGCTGGTGGTTTAAGCACTACGCCACCACGACTTATAATTTTAGCAGGCCCGCGCCCACGATGGCCAGGAGTTCGATGTTGTCTCCCGACCAGGGTGTCTCCTGCGGCGGTTAGAGGCGGGAGGGCGCTGGAATTCCCGCTCTCCCGCTTGCTCCACCTCCTCCTTTACCAGAATCACTACTTCGCAGAAGGAGGTTACGGCCGACCATGCACTCTCGTTCTGGACCATGGCCTGGACCAGGGCTGGAAAAGTTTAGGATCCTTAGGTTAAAATGGGAAGGATTTACGAACAACAACAGATCAAGCTACCTGAAACAGTCAAATATCAATCAACCTTGAGACTTAATCCTTTAGAATCAAAGTTGAAAATCTAATAAAGATAATAATCTGACAGATTGTAGTTGCTTGATGTGTTGTGTTGTCGTCTGTACATACAAATAATTTTACGCTCGTGTCACAGGGAACTAAAACTAAACTATAACATGATATTCCAAATATCATGAACTACTTTCAACATTTTCCAACTGAAGGACATTCCTAGAAACAACCTACGCACGCGGTGCAGCATTTTAATGTTATCCTAACGAAATGATATGTTTCCACGCCCACGTCCACAGCTCTAGAAATGATATTTGAGTGGAATATACGGGAGAATATTGTGACTGATATATATATATTGTGGCCGACATAGGCAGCTAGCGACCTCTGTTGTCGAAAGGAGGCGACAGCAACAATGAACGTATTACGCATAATATTAGTAGTACCGCTTTTCGACACTGGAGGCGCTGTATTATGAATGAAGGCGGTCGCCATATTGATCTTGAGAACTGTAGTACCGCTATTGGCCGCCAGATGTGCTGGGTTTATGAATGAATCACGATTATTTGTCAATGAAAGTTGTAGTTTAAACCCGCCTCTCGACACCTGGGGGCGGTAAGATAAATACGTTTGGAATGTTCTAGAAACTCTCAGACCCGGAAGTTAGAAAATATCGGTTTCTTCCGCCCACATACTGTTCTTCCGCCCACATACTGTGGTAACGGCCTCTTTCTGTCCCGAGACGCCATAGAGTGCGGGTGTGTTAGTTTAGTCTCGTAAATGTAATCGTGTTTTAGATTTTAAGACTACACCGGGTGTTTACTTGACCGAATCTAGAGATTGTATACTTTAAAACCTGTGGAAATACCGATAATAAATCTGGTAGTAGCATCCGCCTGTTTTTCATTACTATCCAGTACTTATTCTCATTTTACAATAAGAGTCGGTCCGCTTGTGTCCTCTATAAATATCATAGTCGTTCCTGTCTGGAAAAGTTAGTGCTTTATTTTGAATTTAAAATAGATATAAAAGATAGAACAACTCTTTATTGCCACTTGTACAGGAAAATCAGAAACTGCGTCACTGCTTACCACCATCAGGCAGGATTGCGGTCAAGCGCTAGTTTATAATATATAAAAAAAAAACTAAACTAAAGACAGTTAAAAATAAAACCACCAGACAAAGCCTTGCCGCCAAGCGATTCGTCGTGTTCCGGCATGATGTCTGGTGAAGCCGCACGGAGGACGGGTCTGAGCAGTTGTGTTGCGATGTGTGGCGGGTACGATGCGCCAAATGTTGTTGTGTCTAGAATTTGATCGTGGAGAGTCTCCAGATCAATCTCCCTCTAACGCAGCATCGTTTGGTCGTGTTGGTTTGGGTTTAACATTGCATCACCTCGCTCAACTGCCGTCATCCTTCCTATTCCTAAGTTTTTTAAGTGAACAGGCTTAATAAGCTAGTGCGCTTTACTATCAACGATTGCATCACTGCTTACCATCAGGCGGGATTGCAGTCAAGCACTAATTTATGATTACTTTTAAAAAATACTCTCCGTTACGTAACGCGTTACGTCACTTACTAATTCTTTTTATCATACCTTCATCGTCATCATTCCAGCTGAAAGAAGTCCACTGGTGGACAGAGGCATCCCCCAAGTAACTCCGCAACAACCGGTCCTGCGCCCCCCATATCCAGCGGTCTGCCGCGACCTTCACCAGGTCGTCGGTCCACCCTACCGGGGCCTACCTACGCTGCATCTTCGGGTGCGTGGTCACCACTCAAGAACCCATCGGTCCCTTCGAGCATCGGTCCTACGGGAAATGTGCCCGGCCCACTGCCACTTAAGTGTTGCAATTAATAAGTTAACCGACTATTAATAACACCCTTCAATTTAACAACGTTATTAACGATTATTAACCGACTTCAAAAAGGAGTTACTCAATTCGACCGTATATATGCTTTTTTTTTATGTTTGTTCGCACATAACTTCGTCGTTTATGAACCGATTTTGATAATTCTTTTTCTGTTGGAAAGAAGACGTTCCCAAGGTGGTCCCATGATAAGGATATCAGGGTTTGATGGTGGAAGACCAGAGAAAACAAGGGGAACTTTCAAAAATTGCAGGGGCAACTAGTGCACTTCTTAGCATTTTCATTAAGTATTTTAAAGCACTACAATTTAATAAAGGTCTGGAGTAGATCTGATGATGGAGCCGAGAGACAGTTGAAGGAACTCCTCAACAATTCACAGCAGCTATCTTGTGTTTGGGCTCGATTAATTTGTATTGATAAGAACTTTACACCTAGATGGGTTGAGACTGTCATAAGAGCGCTGATGTTGAAGACAAAGGCCAGTTCCGGGAACTCCTCAACGGTTTACAGTAGCTACTTTGTGGTTGGACTTCATTCATTTATAATGATTAGACCTTTGCACCCATTGGGTTAAAATAATAGTCTGCAGTAAATTTGATGATAAAGACCATAGGCAGTTGAGGGAATATTTACGGGTAAACATTAAAGTAAACAAAATTACGTCGTTTCCCAACTATATTTGCGTCAGCTTCCAGTCTGATCGGATACAACTGAATACTTTTAACAACTAAAAAGTGTAAAATAAAAACTTTTTTACAAAAAAACAACCGACTTCCAAAAACCACTACAAAGTGAAAAAAACCGGCCAAATACGAGTCGGACTCGCACACCGAGGGTTCCGCCGTACAAACGTAGCGGTTTACAATTTATGACGTACTAGCTTTCCGCCAGCGGCTTCGCCCGCGTAGAGTTCGGTTATATCGCGCTGTTTAAATTCCCCTCGGGAACATCAAATTTTTCCGGGATAAAAGGTAGCCTATGTTCTTTCTCAGGGTCTAAAGATTGTCTGTGCCAAACTTCATCAAAATCGGTTGAGAGGTTTAGGCGGGAAAGCGTAACAGACAG
Organism: Sesamia nonagrioides; assembly: GCA_017933935.1. Taxonomy (NCBI): domain Eukaryota; kingdom Metazoa; phylum Arthropoda; class Insecta; order Lepidoptera; family Noctuidae; genus Sesamia; species Sesamia nonagrioides. The sequence continues at coordinate 8,431 of JADWQK010002426.1, forward strand.
ACAGAGTTACTTTCGCATTTATAATACTAGCATTGATTTAGAATTTTTCACAGTTTAGAGGCAATTAGATTTAAGAAGTGTTTGATATGAATTTTCAACTTTAATATCTCTACGCGTTCATGTAAAAAAGGGTAGGTAGTAAGTTTATATCATCATTCTCCTGCCCTTATCCCAATTTATTTGGGGTCGGCGCAACATGTCTTTTTCTTCCATGCATCCCTATCAGAAACCATCTCGGCAGTCACCCCCTTCTTAGCCATATCATCCTTCACACATTCCATCCATCGTTTCTTTGGTCTTCCCCTACTCTTATAGCCATCAACATTCATAATTAAGACTCTCCTCACGACATTCTCCTCAGTTCTCCGTAACACATGCCCGTACCATGACAACCGATTTCCACACAACTTTTCAGCTACCGGTGCCACTTTCAGACTTCCTCTTATGTACTCATTTCTTATTCTATCCATTCGTGTCCCACCATCGCTCTCTTTTCAAAAATCGGTGCGCCATTAGCTGCTTTCATTCAGTCGTAGGCCCCGCCTGATGTTATGCTTTAGACAGCAGGATCCAATTTTTCTACAACATGTAAAGAAAACCCTGTCCGATCCGTGAAGGTATTGTTAGGTATCGTTAACTGATTCTAATAATGCCTACAAAGCCGGGCTAAACTTAAAAAAAAATCCCCAAAAAAAATAAATATTATTTCGAAAAAGCGAGGTAACTTAATGCATGTGCGGTAGGCAACCCGATAGCCCCGCCCCCTTTCACCCGCGCATGTATGCGCGGGTGAAAGGGGGCGGGGCCATGCGGCACGTGGTCGCATCGCTATTCGCTCCGTCACAAATGGTGTTGTCAGTTTTTTAAAAATTACCAAATTTCGGGGAAATTGGAATTAATAACCGGGAAAAAAAGATTATTTCAAAATTCATTATTATTGTTACTATGATGATTATGTAAAATTTTATATCATATTTGGTCAAGTGTTTACCTAACCTTTATTATCCTTATGGGTCGGACAGGGTTTTCTTTACATATTGTATATTTTCCCCTTAAGTTTAAGGGGAATGCGGGAGTCGCAAATTGTTCCCGTGACCTGCCGCCATTTCATCCACCCAGTGTTAATTCTGTGCTTAACCGTCCGATCTATTTCGCCATCGCTTTGCACGAGTGAACCGAGATACCGAAAGTCGGAGCAGATTGGTAGGAGTGCGCCATCAAGGGCTATGGCTCCAGAAGTGGAGAGACCGCCGAAATCGCAGAACATATATTCGGTTTTGGTTCTGCTGATTTTCAAGCCAACATTCTCCAGCTTCTGTTGCCATTTCTCCAATCTGCTCTGGATCTCAGGTCCATCTTCACCGACGAGAACAATGTCATCGGCGAACAGCATGCACCAGGGTGCCTCCTCCTGGATGTCCGACGTAAGAGCGTCCATAATCAACAGGAAGAGGTACGGACTTAAAGCCGATCCCTGATGCAAGCCTACCGCCACACTGAACTCGTCGGTATTGCCAGCAGCCGACCGGACGTAGGTACGAGATCGACTGTACATAGCACGAATTAACTCTACATACTTTCCAGGCAAACCTTTCTCTTTCAGGGCCCACCACAGCACATCACGAGGTACCCTATCATACGCTTTCTCCAGATCAATGAACACCATGTGCAAGTTCTTGTGTGCACGTCTGTACTTCTCGCACACTTGGCGGAGTGCAAAAGTGGCGTCCATTGTTCCTCGACCTGGCATAAACCCAAACTGGTTTGGGGTAATCTCACTCTCCTCTCGCAATCTTTTCTCAATCACTTTCTCCCATACCTTCATACTATGTGACATGAGCTTTATCCCTCGATAGTTGTTACAGTCCTGTACATCACCTTTATTCTTAAAGATGGGCACTAGTGAACTATTGCACCATTCTTGTGGGATCTCTCCTTCATGCAACAACTTATTGAAGAATAAAGTCAGCCACATACATCCATCTCCTTTTAAACACTTCCATACTTCTACTGGTATATCATCTGGGCCCATAGCTTTTCCATTTTTCATACCTTGAACTGCTATTCTTACTTCATCCATGCTAATTTCTCTTACTAAACCCATATTCTCTTGTACCTCTTTGAGCACGCCACTCCATTTATTCTCTTCGTTCATTAGCTTTTCAAAATAAACCTTCCATCGCTCTTTATTTCGTCATCCCTGGACAGAACCTTACCAGCATCGTCTTTCATACATTTGATATTACTTATATCTCTCGTTCTCCTTTCTCTTGCTTTTGTAATCCGGTAGAGCTCCTTCTGGCCTCTAGGGCTGTCCATTGAGTCATACAACTTCTCCTTCGCCTTAGCCCTCGAAACTGCTACCGCCTTTTTTGCCTTCCTCTTCCATTCATTATAAATCTTCATCTTGTCCTCTTTTAAACTATCATTCCCGTTTTCTACACCTTGCCATTCTTTAAAAGCTATTTTCTTTTCTTTGAGTATCTTTTGCACATCTTCATTCCACCACCATGTATCCTTTTCTATCACACCTTTCCCTTTGGATTCTCCAAACACATCTTTAGCTACTCTCCTTATATAGTCCGCCATCTCTTTCCAACATTCATTCACAGATTTTCCTTCCATATCCCCCATTTCAATCATCTTATCTACCACTTGGCTCTTAAACACACTAGCATATTCCTCTTTTTCTATCATACGCCATCTAGTTCTGGGCGAGGGCCGTTCCTTGTTCTTTCTGGATGAGACACTGACTTTTACGTCCATTATCAATAGTCTATGTTGTGAGACTAAGTCTTCACCTGGTAGCACTTTACAGTTTTTGACACTTTTAAGACTGTTTCGTCTTACTAAAAAGTAATCGATTTGTGTCGCGTGGCGGCCGCTTTTATAGCTTATGAGATGCTCATTTTGTTTTTTGAACCACGTATTTGTTATTGCCAGGTTAAAGGCCGTAGCAGCTTGCAGTAGTGTCTCACCATCAGTGTTACGGTCTCCGTATCCCCAACCGCCATGCACTCTTTCATACCCATCCTTCTGCTTTCCCACATGCCCGTTAAAGTCACCCCCAACATACACTTCTTCACTATCTTGCACATCCATCATCACACACTCGAAGTCCTTCCAGAACTTCTCTTTTATACTTTCCTCACACCCTGACTGGGGTGCGTACACACTAACTATATTAACAACCATACTCTCCACAATCACTTTAACAGCTATCACTCTATCACTCACTCTTTTAACGTCCACTATAGGTAGTAAGTTTATAATTATTAAAAAAATATTTTATGTCATGTAAGCAAAAATAATATTTTAATATTGTTACGGGCTAGGGGTACTTAAACGCCGGTTAAGGGTTACGAAGTTTATTGGCAACGAAGGTACAGTTGATTGTAGGCAATGACAAGTAGAACGTAGCTGATGTCGTACCGAAGTCTTCTCTTACGTCCACGAAGTCGGTGTTGTAAACACACAATAACACTGCAGATGTTACTTCTCGTAGTACTCGAAGTTCTCGTTATAATTGTCGCAGTAGGTCTTCTTTAAGATCGCTTCTTTACTGTCGCTGTTTTCGTATCGCTAGTCGAGTGTAGACTGACTCTGCGTCGGCGTCGCGGCGCTTATATAGGCCAGCTGATCGAACATTCCAGAATCCTCTAGGCGTAATAATAATACTGCATAACTTCGAGGTCACCGGCCAAGTAAGTACCTACAATAATTCCCGGAAACGGGTTTCTAGAAATTTCGATGTCGACACTTTGTTGACAAAACTGTTGAGACCTGTACCATTCGATAGGCCATCCTAAGTCTAGTAATGCGTTTTTACATTGTGCCTAGAAAATGTCTAGATCTAGGTAAATAGGACTTAAAAGTGACACACTGTTTGTCACGCGATATTGATCCTTATGCCATCGACATAAGGTCCATTCGTAACAATATTATAAGTAACTTAAAATTTATCATTTTCACATTTTTTCCTTTATCTGTCTGTACTATAATATAACGTTGCTTCGTGCCGAATTTCAAGATTCTGAGTTCACGCGAAGTACCTTCTAGGTAAAGAGATTTAGGATATATAGAGGGCATGTGTCAAAATGGCATAGAAAAACTGTGATCCCATGGCTCAGTTCCGCCATCTAGTACAATATAGCAAAATTAGATCGACAATTGGAGACATCAAATAGTAAAAATGAAATAAGTTTATATAAAATATATTCAGCTAATGCCCGGTAGGTGGCCAGTGTGGTCTATGTTGCCAGATCCGATTTAATACCCTAGTATAGTTCAAATCGGGTAAATAAATATTGAAAAGTAAACAAATTAAGTGAAACTTGTCTTGTACAAACAAAAACTGTTTTAGAATTTTATTCGCTACTATTCATTTACCGTGACACCGTCTATTGGCATTTTAGATGTTTTATGCTTACGAATTATTTTAACGCTCAGTTTATTGCGATTTTTGAGTGTAATAGACCTTTAAGGCCATAAAGCGCATTTTGTTTTGCAATTTTCGTTTGCATTTCGTTTTTAGCAAAATTATTCTTTTTACACGTTTGTTTGCAAATATTTTTAAATGGCTATGCAAAAAACTGTGGTAGGGTTTGTATCATTTCGATATAAAGTTATCGATAATATTCAAAGAAGTTACTACGACGATGTTTTTTCGCATTATGATAGCTTGAAACAAAAAATTAGGAAGCAGAATAATTATGGGTAATTTCAAGTTTACAAGTTTCTTATTTATATAATTTTTTTAATATAATAGGCGTTAAAGTTTAAAATTGCCGATTAGTACTGAAAATCTAAATAATTGCTTATTTTTTAATTTTTAAATAATTCATTTATAATCAATATATAGGAAGGTCATTTATGCCTTTGTGATAGAACTCTGAGGATCTAGACTGCACAAACTGTGTGAAAGCAGAACTGCCTCCTGGGAAGAAAACTTCTTGTCACGTAGATAATTGTCCAAATCACGACAAAATGGTAGTCTGCTGGAGCAAGACCTTTACCAGATACGTACGCCATTATCTTTAAAAACGGCAAAAAAATCAAGGTTATTGTATGGGAGCCCGCCTTCAGTATTTATTTTATTTTAATTATTTATTTGTAATTTGAATATATAACCAAATATTCTGTGAACATTTTAAGCGTCTATCTGTTTCCGTTATTAATATGGAGCAAAAAACGGCAAAAATTCACGTTTGTTGTATGGGAGCCCCCTTAAATATTTTATTATTTTTATTCTTAGTACTTGTTGTTATAGCGGCAACAGAAATACTAACACAATCTCTGGAAATTACAACTGTCTCGCTATTACGGTTTATGAGATACAGCCTGGTGACAGACGGACAGACGAACAGAGAAGTCTCATGAATAGGGTTCGTTTTACCTTTTAGGTACGGAATCATCAAAATCACAAAGTAGCTCGCAATCATTGTACTACATATACGTACCTACATATTTTATGAATATATTTCATTATAAATAAGTTATGTAATCTATGTACTTATCCACTTAACCGTAAATTTTATTCCAATTTTTACGGTTAAGTAGAAAAGTACTGAAATTAATAACTTACTATTTCATTTCTAATACAAGGTACCGATTCTTTTTTTTTTTAAATTTGATCGACAAGTCTTTCCAAAGTAGATAACTTCTCTTTTAAAATGCATTGAGCATAATTTCGACGAATGAGACGGAAGCCAATTTTCTTCTCTACGGTCTATCTGGACAAATCGTATCCACTTTTTCCCTACGACATTATTTTTATTCGGAAACCAAAAATAACAAAAACCTAGATAAATGAATAGTAATTTTTCATTCAATTTTGTTTATTAATATGATATGATTATGTTTAAATAGAGTTAATAATAAATAAACTTGAAATATAGTAATATTTTAAGTTTATTTAGCTATATTTTAAATGTCAATAAAATACAACAAAATGTATTCATCTTAATAAGTATTATCGATAACTAAATCGATAAACAACATTACTACATCTCTACAAGAAAATAGTAAAACTACTCAACAATAGAGGGCGCTTATTACAATAATGGAAAATTTTCTAGAACTATAAAAGATTTTTTTAAAATTTGAATTGCAGACGAAATATAAATAATTCATAGAAAAACATTCCGAAGTTAGGTCCAGTCGTTTTACTATAACGAGATGTACAGTAACACAAAGCGCAACATGGCATATTTCCTTAGAAAATGTTTATTCTTGGTGGACACAAATTACGTCCTGACGCGCAGACTAGACTGAGCGACTTTTAACAAGTCGATAAAAGTGTTGGCTTACGATTTTGTTCGTGATGTCCTGTCTATTGTAAATATAATTTTAATGTCTTTGCTTGTAGGTTTTGATTCCCTAGCGTGTGACGGAAATTCGTCTAAGGTGTCGGTATAAACTGCTGTATCTTTTGATCGCTTTAACTTAGAAGTTTGATTTTTTCACTGCTTAAAGGGACAATAGACCTAGGTATTTGGTATAAATTTCAATTTGATACCTTTATTAGTTCGTGAGAAATAAGGTAGTAAGTTTCATTTTATTAAAATATGTTTATTATATTATATAACTAAAAAAATGTGATTTTCGCAATTTTTCCTATATTTGCATTATATGACAATCCTTCATGCCAAATTTCAAGATTCTGAGTTTACGGGAAGTATCCTGTAGGTTTTGATTCCTTTGCGAGTGTGGAAAATTTGTTGAAAATATCGACATATCGGCTGTATCTTTTTGATTGGCTTGGCTTAGTAGTTTGATATTTTCACAGCTTAAAGGGACAATAGACCCGAGTATTTCATGTGAATTTCAGCTTGATAAGTCCACGTTCTTGAGATAAAGGGTCTTGACAGACAGACAACAGACGGACAACAAAGTGATCCTATAAGGGTTCCGTTTTCTCCTTTTTGAGGTACGGAACCTAAAAAAGCGTGTGATGAGCTGTTGTACAGTAGGGAACCCAAGGACCGTATCTCTCAGGTTCCCTAAGGTCCCGAAGCCCGGTTTTTTTTCACCACTTTTTTGCCTTTTCATTTCTCTGAGGAAGGAAATGATAAATTATTATCCAATAAGGTGATGGCCGTACTTCCAGGGTTACCCTGCTATCCGTGGAATACTTCTTCAGTCCTCATAAGTACCTTTTTTTTTTTCGGGTTGGGAAATCATCAAATAACTTCTCCCGCGAGAGCGGAGACACGCCCTTCCGCTCCGCGCCCTATCTCTGGGGCGCGGACAAAGGGCATGTCAGACTTTTACTGACTAAAACCCACCCGTGTTTCTGCACTTGCCTGTGCGACGGCCAGGGCCGCGATTTCTAAGTACCCTACGTACCCTAGTACTGCTCCATTATTGCTAGGGCATTATAGGTTGGGGCCCATTATTGAGTATGCAAGTCACCTCCTGGCATTTTATCTGTGTATTTTTATAAGAACATACTCAGCCCTCAAAAGTCCAACAATTGGTCTAACAATTGGTCTGCAGTGCTTCGATATCGCTTCGGGTTGTCGAGGTCAGACAGCAGTCGCTTCACGGAAAATATCGAAGTTTAGCCAAAATCAGCCGTAAGACTGGTAAAGCGGACCCTGGACTCCAAAGCTGAAAAAGCTTCGGATGCGACTGGGATTGACGCTGAGATGATGATGATGATGATTTTTATAAGAACATACTGTAGATATGTAGGTTAATCAGAGGCTATAGTCTTTCCATAGTTTAGCTGAATACTGTTTCATTAACTTGGTAATTATCAGATCTCTGGCTCCTTTTCAAGAATTACCTTTGCTTATGTTAAAAAAAAAGTTGATTCACTGATTCATTAAATATAAAAGTTTTTACACGGTTAATGAATTTTTTCTCATGTTAAAGAAAATAGTGGCAATAAATTTGGTTTTTATTATATTTTATTTATTTTAATTAGCATTAGTTTCATGGACGTTTTAACTAATACAATTTGACATTTTTATGAATGATATTGTTAACTGATGTAATGTTAAGAGTATGACCTTTTCAAATTATATATATTTCAATATTTGCACACTACATATAATGGTAGAATGTAAATGGGCCACAATGATGTTTATTATATATACTACTTTGTACACTTGATTCTTACTAAAGAATTTAATTAGTTACCTTCTTTGATGCACAAATGAAAGCTACACAATCACATGCAGTATCTGAGTTTTCTAAATATTATGCTCCTAAACATGTTCTATCAATATACATAAATGAGGCATCATTTTAAAGCTTTTCTGGACCGTTACAACTTACACCGGAAAAATATACAAATTACTCACAATACAGCAGTTTTTCGAAAATTTACGATTGGTAATTAAAGATTTTTCAAATGCGCGAATAGTTTGCAGGGGTCATCTAGTTATGAATTATAGCAGTAACTCATTCTTCACTTGTATTGTTTCTGAGCAGTAGAAAATACACACTCACTTAAAAACAGTCATCTTTATAATGTAAGTGTGATTATACTATGACATATAGATAAAAAAACTGACATTACAATGTCATGCAGACCCACCTTTATCTATTGCCGGAATCACATAAGCCTCATAATCCTATTAATATTAAATGCGAAAGTTAATGAGGACGGATGGTTAGAAGTTTGTTACCCTTTCACGCAGAAACTACTCAACAGATTAGGATGAAATTTGCCACACAGGTGGTGAACTGGTGGTGACAGGTGGCACTAGGAATAACTTATATAATATTTTTTATCCCGATATTTCCAATAATATTAGATCTTATTGATTAGATCTTAGTGCGGCTAATATTAGATCAGTCAAACGCCACTTTTGTCTACTGAGTCAAAAATAATAAGTTGATTTTCCTAACCTAATACATTCAACCATCAGATAACAGCCAAAAATCGACTACTGGTGTAGATAAAATTGTAGGCTTTGTACAAGTTTTCCACTTGTATGTACGACAGCAGGTCAAGCTACCGAAACTCAATATTTCCAATTAACCTTGAGCCTTAATGGTTTAAGAGGGAACTCTAGTGTCGAGGAATTTGGAAAACAAGTATTTGAGAAAACTATTGCCGTCGTGCTGCTTCCAACCTCTGCCGTCAAAGTGCGAAAAGGACAGTTGCAGCTCAGGCAGCAACAGTCCTTTTTACTTACTTAAACATTGACCAAAAGACGTTTCGTATTCCGGTGTTTTCTTTTTCAAAACACGACAGATCTCAATTATTTTTATATCCAAATTTAGAGGAAAAGTATATCTATGCTTCTACATTTTTTTTTTTGACAAAACTTATCACGTTTGTCTAATAATCTGAACATCACGGTAAAAATGGGTTACCTTCCGCGATTTTGAAGTAAGTATCTTATTCCTGTTATTAATTAAGTTTCCGAAAAAATCAAATGATAGAGGTATCTATAATCACGGTCTAATATTGCAGAAATAAAATAATTGCTCTAAAAGCATTATCCATGAAGAAAACAGCGGAATACGTTTGTATAGAGAAAACACCACTAGAGTTCCCTCTTAAGGATAAATATGAAAGTCTAATAAAGAAATTTGGCACATTGTAGTAGCTTGATTTGCTGTCGTCTGTATATTTATAACACTTGGGATCATTAAAGAAATCAGCAGCCACGTGACTATCACGCCACTTCGCCACAATCGTAACCAAAAAGAAGAAATAAATGTACTGTTGGAGAGCAAACTGATGCAAACGATTGCAAATGTATCTCATAATAGTCATTTTGTAACTTCAAAGTTACAATTTGTTTGATGTTCTAATATGCCTGAAATTCGAACATTGAAAGCAGTTTTAATTTCGTCAGTAATTGTTTTTTAGTTTCTGCTTTTTGACGTAACACAGAGGAATTATTGTATCAAGAAGAATTATGTCATCTCATCATCTCAGCGTTAATCCCAGTCGCATCTGTAGCTTTTCAGCTTTGGAGTCTGGGGTCCGCTTAACCAGTCTAACTGCTGATTTTGGCTCAACTTCGATATTTTCCGTGAAGCGACTGCCGTCTGACCTCCACAACCCGAAGTCGATATCTAAGCATTGCAGTTAGACCAATTGTTAGACTTTTGAGGGCTTCAACAACCCGAAACAACTGCCACTTGTTGAATGTTCGTATGGCAACCGGGACCAACGGCTTAACGTGCTTTCCGAGGCACGACCAGACCAGTGCAAATACTCATATTCATGCATACAAATATTTGCACTGTGCGGGGATCGAACCCGCGCCACCTTGCGCAGCGGCCGCGTCAGCTATCGCTACGCCACGGAGGCTGTCCTAGTGTGAGATAAACTTATAAAGTACCTTCATATAACTCAGAAAAGTTACATTGGTACTCGCTACCGCTACGCCACGGAGGCTGTCAAATCAAGAAGGATTATGTATACAATATGTAAAGAAAACCCTGTCCGACCCATAAGGATTATTATCCTTGTGGGTCGGACAGGGGTTTGGTTAGGTAAATACTTGACCAAATATAATATAAAATTTTACATAATCATCACAGAAACAATACTAATGAATTTTGAAATAATCTTTTTTTCCCGGGAATTAATTCCAATTTCCCAAGAAATATGCTAATTTTTAAAAAAGTGACAACACCGGTATTATTACGAGCGAATAGCGACGCGACCTCCTGCCGCGTGCCCTGCCCCCCGCCGCCCGCGGTAGGGTTGCTTACCGCACATGTATTAAGTTCTTTTTGCGAAATAATATTTATTTTATTAGGGTTTTTTTTAAGTTTAGCCCGTCTTTGTATCCATTAGTAGAATCAGTTATCGATACCTAACAATACCTTCACGGATCGGACAGGGTTTTCTTTACATATTGTAAATTATGAATCGTGGTATATGTACATTTGCATTCCTGATTGCACGTTGATTACAAATTATCAGCAGATGATAGATTATTTTTAATTTTATGTTGATGATCAATTAACTTAGAGTCACAAACTATGTCTTAATTTGACAAACCAAAGTGTCAACACATTATTTATATCTCCTTCTTCTTTTCTTTTTTTCAATCTATAGAGATCCACTGGTCGATAAAGACCTACCCCAAGGCTTTCCACAATGACCAGTCTTGTGTTGCCCGCTTCATTGGTTTTCCGCGACCTTCACCAGGTCATCGGTCCACCTTGTTGGAGGCCACTTCCTACGCTACGTCGGCGGCCACTTACCGCCGCCACTCCAGAACCTTGCTGCCCCATCGGCTACCGGTTCTACTTGCAATGTGCCCCGCCGACTGTCACTAATACAAAAACTATACAAAAAATTATACATCACTACATTTTTTTTTAATAATTATAAACTAGCGCTTAAGTGCAATCCCGCCTGATGGTAAGCAGTGATGCAATCGTTGATGGTAAAGCGCGCTAGTTTATTAAGCCCATTTCCTTAAAAAATCTTAGTGAACAGAAAGGAAGACGGCAGTTGAGCGAGGTGGTGCAATGTTAAACCCAACAACACGACCAACATACAACGCGAACACCACGACCGACCACCGCGAACAACATATTATAAAACAAAGTCACTTTCTCTTTCCCTATGTCCCCTTGTACGACTAAATCTTTAAAACTACGCAACGGATTTTGATGCGGATTTTTTAATAGATAGAGCGATTAAAGGTGAAGGTTTATATGTATAATAACATCCATTAAATTGTGGAGAAATACTATTATTTTTGAGGTTTCTAATGTGATGTCATAAATAATTCATTTTTATTCGCGTTTCCAGTGAAGCGCAGGCCGAACCCTACGAGATTTATCAAAATAATGTACTAAATATTGTACTTATTGAAAAGGTCTACATAAAAGTCCTTGGTGGTATATGTCTATGTCTATCTCTTGTGGATGTCCCACAATATTTTTTTTGTTTTTTACTTTTTGCGACAAATACCGGACTACTTTTCGAAGCGATTTTAACCAATACAGTATTAATCCTTATCCAATTTAATACCTTAATATACATTGTTGATTTAATATAGATCTATATCGCTGTTTACAGTCTACGATTTCAATGAATATTTTCGAAGATATTACAGATTTAAAAAGTTGCAGGGCGTTGCGATAGGCGAGGTTACGCGCTGGAGGAGTTGGTTGCTGCGAAAAGGTATTCCCGGCTTCGGCTGGACGAGTCCCACATCCTCGGTGCGGTTACGCGACAGAAGCGGGCGGGCTACTATGTTTTTTATACAAAGTTTACAGTTTTTCTGTAGTGTATTTAGTATCAGCATTGCAGTATCCGTGCGAAGTCGGGGTGGGTCGCTAGTATTATATAAATAATCGATTCAAGTTCTATCATTTATCGTCGTCCTCCGTGGCGCAGCGGTCAACACGCCTGCCTGAGACGTGGCGGCCCCGGGTTCGTTCATGATGGAGAACGATCTTTTCCTGATTGGCCTGAGTCGTGGATGTTTATCTATATATGTATCTATTATAAATATAGTATCGTTGAGTAATTGAGTTAGTAGCCCATAACACAAGTCTCGAGCTTACTTTGGGGCTAGCTCAATCTTTGTGATTTTTCCGTATATATTTGTACTTATTTATATATAACTTTTTTGCTGTATCTGTGTAGGTATCTATTTTAGTGTATTGTATATATAATACACCAACGACAGTCCCATCTAATGTCCAGGAAAATCACAGCTCATTCTAAGGTTGTCTGGAAAAGACTGCATTAGCAATAAGGCCGCAACAATTTAGATGATGTCGTACTAATGGGCGGGTAATTTTACATGTCTGAATCTGATTCACTACAATTCATGTTTAAGCTAAGCCGTTAGGCTGTCATTCGCAGAGAGAGAAAGAGAGACAGTTGTTACGTAAGGCTGAAAGTAGGACAATCTGTCTAACCATGGTTAGAGGTCAGAGGTCAGTTATAGGGCAATACGATACCCCCTGAGCTATCGTATAGTGTCCCCTCGTAACTGAGTGAAGGTCAGATTGCTTCATGTAAAATACTATTTAGGTGCATGCGACTGGACTGGAAGCTATACACATTCCTAGTACTAGAACTAACTATGGAAAAAAAAAACAGTTATACATGAGGGAGCAAAACTTTATAACTCACTACCAAAAGATATTAAAAATAATCAATCGTTATTATTATTCAAAAAAATACTAAAATGCCACATCTAAGGGAAGGGGAAAGGCAAGTCAAATGATGATGAAATGTTTGGCAGTAGTAAGCGTATAAGTCTAAGCATTCTTCTACACTAATCGCAGATGTCATTGACCCCGATTCTATTGTTCACATACAAAACTTTTTTTTTAAAAATAAATATAAACAAGTGCTTGACCACAATCCCGCCTGATGATAAGAGACCAAACTCCCGACACAACAACATTAGGCGCATCTTACCCGGCACACCGAAACACAAGTCTGTCTTTACCAGATTAAATTAAAATTAAACTAAATTTAAGTTCAAATGTGTCCGGGTATTTATACAACGTAATACTAGATGAATTTAGAATATTAAATAAAATATTGTTTTAACCTGATTTATGTAAATTGTTGTCTGCTAAAAGTTTTTTACAGTGTCAAGGTTCCTAGAGAAGTTCCTAGGGAATGAAATTGTATGTTAAAATGAAAAGGTATTATTTGTAAATATGTACCTATACATGTGTACCATTATGTTCCACCTTTTGTACCATGTTTTATACAAATAAGTGATATTTCGTTTAATTTTCTATATATACATTCTCATTTTTAAATGTTTATATTTATATATAAAAAGTATCCAAAAATATAAAAAATATATCTAAAAATATAGTGTTCCACCGATGACAGGAGCAGGGTCTAAGCTACCGGCTAAGCGGCTAGGGCTCCAGAGATAGGAACCTCCTCACAATGAGGGCCGTATCGAGGAGTACTGCCTTTTGAATCAGGCTCTGGATCCAAATGCCTAACGAGAGCCTCGATAGATTTCGATCGCTATCTATGATGGCTATCAGATCATTGGCCGATACGACAATCGGTACAATGACAGCCGAGTTCACATTCCACATGTTGACAACCTTGTGTACCAACTCGAGTAATTTAATTTGTATCTCTTTCTCAGTTTTTACGACATTCCCGTCATGTGGAATGGTAACATCGACAATCATTGCGAGGCGCGCTAATCGATCTATCCCCATAATATCAGGCTTATTTGCAACAACAGTCCTGTCTATAATGCTGCCGGCAGAAGTTACCACCCACCAGACAAAGCCTTGCCGCCAAGCGATTCGTCGTGTTCGTGTCGTGGCATGGTGTCTGGTGAAGTCGTACGGAGGACGGGTCTGAGTAGTTGTGTTGCGATGTGTGCTGGTATGATCCACCAAATTTTGTTATGTCGGGAGTTTGGCCGTGGAGGGACTCCAGATGAATCTCCTTCTGGCGCAGGATCGTTGGTCGTGTTATTGGTTTTACCATTTCCTTCCTATTCACTCAGTTTTTTTTAGTGAATAGGCTCTTAATAAACTAGCGCGCTTTACCATCAACGATTGCATCACTGCTTACCATCAGGCGGGATTGCGGTCAAGCACTAGTTTATAATTATTAAAAAAAAGTGACGTGGTCATTTTCAAGAACTGGGTCGGGCACATGCTTTAATACGGTACCTCAGAATCCACTAGGTTATATTTCAAGTGACATCATTATTAATCATCATCTTGTTCTTTCTATCTCACTATGAAATGACACACACACACACACACACACACACACACACACACACACATAAGTACATTTATGCGTGAAAAAGTTACAAACATACACACACTTTCACACTTTCGCCTTCATTAAATTGGTGTGACTATAAGCGATTGAGGCAACCAGATCATATCGGAGACACAATGGCGACGAGTGTAACGCACTTGTAGAGGAGTCAACAACCATTTTATTCAACCTATTCATAATAGTAAAACTGACCTTGACGGCTGATAGTACAACAATGGCGACTTGAAACTCTGTTGTTATAGCCATGTTGTCATACTACGGTACTTGTATGACGAGGTTTTATTACAAATTACAATGTCTTTAAAAATAGTGCGTTTTTTAATGACAACATCGAAGCTCTCCGTACCAATATGATTATAAGAGTACAGAAAGACCAAAAAACGAATAGATGGACTGCATAAAAGATGGCTGGCGAAGTGACGGCTAATAGAAATGAAAAAGAAAATGGTCTGGATCAAATCCATACTAATATTATAAAAACTTTTTTACAAAAAAACAACCGACTTCCAAAAACCACTACAAAGTGAAAAATAACTAATTTCGGAAGTCGGTGTCAAAAAACGAATATACAAAACCAAAGACACCGACTTCCGAAATTTGTTATTTTTCACTTTGTAGTGATTTTTGGAAGTCGGTTGTTTTTTTGTAAAAAAGTTTTTATTTTACACTTTTTAGTTGTTAAAAGTACTATGTATTCAGTTGCATCCGGTCAGACTGGAAGCTGAGGCAAATATAGTTGGGAAACGACGTAATTTTGTTTACTTTAATTTTTACCCGTACCTTAGTATTCCCTCAACTGCCTGTGGTCTTCATCATCAAATTTACTGGAAACCATTATTTTAACCCAATGGGTGCAAAGGTTTCATCAATATAAATTAATGAAGTCCAACTACAAAGTAGCTACTGTAAACCGTTGAGGAGTTCCCGGAACTGGCCTTTGTCTTCATCATGAGAGCTCTTATGACAGTCACAATCCATCTAGGTGTAAAGTTCTTATCAATACAAATTAATCGAACCCAAACACAAGGTAGCTGCTGTGAATTGTTGAGGAGTTCCTTCGACTGTCTCCCGGCTCCATCATCAGATCTACTCCAGACCTTTATTAAATTGTAGTGCTTTAAAATACTTAATGAAAATGCTAAGAAATGTACTAGTCGCCCCTGCAATTTTTGAAAGTTCCCCTTGTTTTCTCTGGTCTTCCACCATCAAACCCTGATATCCTTATTATGGGACCACCTTGGGAACGTCTTCTTTCCAACAGAAAAAGAATTATCAAAATCGGTTCATAAACGACGAAGTTATGCGCGAACAAACATATAAAAAAAAAAGCATATATACGGTCGAATTGAGTAACCTCCTCCTTTTTGAAGTCGGTTAATAAATGCGAAAGTAACTCTGTAGTATGTCTTCTGTCTGTCTGTCTGTCTGTCTGTCTGTCTGTCTGTTACGCTTTCCCGCCTAAACCTCTCAACCGATTTTGATGAAATTTGGTACAGACAATCTTTGGACCCTGAGAAAAAACATAGGCTACCTTTTATCCCGGAAAAAATTGATATTCCCGAGGGAAATCTAAAAAGCGCGATATAACCGAACACCACGTAGGCGAAGACGTGGGCGGAAAGCACACAATCTTTAGACCCTGAGAAAGGACATAGGCTACCTTTTATCCCGGAAAAATGTGATGTTCCCGACGGAAATCCAATAAGCGCGATATAACGGAAATTTACGCGGGCGAAGCCGCGGGCGGAAAGCTAGTATATCATAAATTCCTCCAATTTTTCCCCACATTTTGACAGTTGATGGTTAGATACATCGAGGACTGGAACAATTTGTTAACAGCGGTGTTTCCGCCTGAATACAATTTAAATGTCTTCAAGGCTCTTAATAAACTAGCGCGATTTACCATCAACGATCCCTTCACTGCTTACCATGGATTGCTGTCAAGCACTAGTTTACAATTAGTAGAGAATGCAAGTATATTTTGAACATTTTAAGTTAGAAGATATAAGAATTTAGGCGCAAGTGTCACTAGAAAAAAACATATTCCCGTGTGGTCGAGGTTCCATCTTCAATCGTCACTTTTGTATTCAAAGCACTTCAAGATTTATTTTACTAATCTTTAAGTACATTAACATCATGATAAATCCACCAGAAGTATGAAGCAATCACTTCCAGATGCAGAAGAGAGATTTTATACTGCAATCGTGCATATATTAGGCAGGCGTCGCTTAAAGCCGGCAAATGCTAAATATACCGCATTTATAGTTAGTTTTGCAATATTATGGTGGGGTTTAAAGACAGGACTTAAGGTTCTTTAGTAGAGGAGTATATAATTATCAAATTATGTTACGGAAAGATATACTTAATCTATACTAATTCTAAGTAACGGGACTGTAGTTAAGTATAAGTTAAAAAAGTAATAATTATAAAGCTAAAGTGTTTCTTTGTTTGAACGCGCTTATCTCAAGAAGTTCGATTTTAATTTGTGTTGAATAGTCCATATCGAGGAAGGCTTTAAAGTTATATAACATTACTATTACAGGAACAACAGCAATTAATATCTTTGAGAGATTTCAGTTGCGTGCGATGCGTAATGGTTCAAGTTACCCAAAATATATAGTATAAAAAAAACATCGGAATCATAATAATAGAAATTGACGTAAACGAGGTCGTGGGCAACAGCTAGTATGAAAAATAGAGTGTCCGTTTTCTATCAGATGAGAAGTCATCATCTTTAATCCCAGTCGCATCCGAAGCTTTTACAGCTTTGGGGCCTGGAGTACTCCTCCATGACAGCTTTTTGAAATTTTGTAAGTACATAAATTCTTTACAATACTGGACACGTGTTTCAGGTTTCATATACAGAAAATAACAAAGTACAAACATACATGAAAATATGCTGGTTGTTTGCTAAATACATCGCCTAATAGCAGCTGTTGGGAGAATATCAATGTAAAGTAATGTAAAGTATTATTCCTGGTTACAAACTATCTGTGTGCCAAATTTCATAAAATCCGTTCAGTAGTTTTTGCGTGAAAGCATAACAAACATCCATACTCACAAACTTTCGCATTTATAATATTAGTAGAATTTTTTGCTCTATACTGCATGGATCAGAAGTTAGTAATCGTTATATAGAAAAAATCGCAGATCATTTTATATTTAGACAGAAAAATATGTGTCTCTGGCGGTCGTTGACAAATTAAATAAACACATTTTTTAAAATTAATACAACAGTTTTCTTCCAGCCGCGGTCTACATAAACTGACCTTCTAAAAGAACTCAATGAGACAATATATTACAAAGAGACACGTGTCATTGTCACATTGTTTATATTTGCGACGAGAACTCATTAAGTTTGCCGTAATTGAGTCTGCAAAACCGTTATGCTGTGCTGTGACCCCATAGTAATACAAGTTACATTGATCTGTCACGTAATTTAGTACAATAAAAAAAAACAAAAAAAAAAATCTTTATGCTAAGAAGATTTAAATTTTTTTTCTTTCTAATATTAATATTAGTTTACTCCTGTGAAATTAATCAACGCCTGACGTAAATTACTGTATTTTGGTAGCCATGTTTTTAAACTCTATGGATTATTAATTGACATTTGACATGACTAAACTCATTGATAAAATATTAAACTAAGGTAGATATGTCATTAGCGCACTGAAAATGAAGCGTACAAAAGGCAGGAAAGTCCTGTATCTCGCCTTAGTCACTCTCGATACACTCGTAAAAACAAACGACAAACACTAACAGCGCAAACGACAAACACTAGCCATCTTTTTCTTCTCTATGCTTTAGATTGTACCCCATCTCACTCACACTGTACCAATGTATGCCGAATAAAAATATGCATGTGTGCTGCTGCTGTGTTCGGCACATTTTTTTTGGTCAGTTTGTTAGAATATATCGTATCTGTTTAATATTTTATAAATGACTAAACTAGTATTTTTTAACTTATATCATTTTTTTAATTGAATTGAATTTATTTAAAATGAAATACATAAAAAAAGATGCACTGAAATTAAATTTAGTTTGGTTTCTTATCAAAGGAGTCGATGCCAATGGCTTTGCTAAAATTTTAATTGTCAGTTTTTTTTTTTAAATGCCATTTGTGCAAAAAAATTTTACTCGGTTTTCAAATATCAACAATAAAAGTTATATTGCTAATTTCAATATTTTTGTTATATTAAATGCTCAAGAGCTAATTTAAAGCACTAAAATAATAACGTAACAATCGCTAGATGACTTTCAAAATTTAGCAAAATCCGCTTAGGAACCATTTTTTTTTTTAATATCAGAATCGTGGGATTTTACACACTGACATCGTTTAGCTGACTTAATTATAATAGTCCAAATAACAGCAACATATCAATATAACCGGCTAGATGTGACTCTTCAAAAATTTGCCCTTGGAATCTTTATGATTCGACACTTCTACTCGTATCTATTACCAAATCATTTAGCCGTTTTGCGTGGACGGGACGTATATTTGATTCAACCATTTCTTATTATTATTTTTTTTTTTTTTGTGCGTCTATTATTTTTATTCAGGGCAAATAAACAGCAACAATGGGTGTTATATTATAACAGAGGCAGGGTAATACATAATATTAGCAATATTGTAGCCCAGTACAAAAGAATTATCCACATATTAAGAAAAGAAAATAATTGATAATGAGGAACAATATTAAACAAATAAAAATAAACGATCATTAAATAAACAAGCAAAAATATTAATTTAATACATCATGCAAAATAGAAATCCTAAATTTTATAATGGCAATTAGAAAGTAATAAAGAACTTCATTTTTCCATTTCGTTGAGAAAATGACAAAAGATAAAATGTCAGTTTAGACCTGTCAAATTAGTGCGCTCCTGACGTAAGCTGGCGTATTTTTAGTCGCCATGTTTGTAATCGCGACTAAACTGTCTATGGAGTATCTTAATTTGACAGGATTAAATTAAAATGTTATCTTCTATCCTTTTCTTAACGATATGGAAAGAAAAAGATGCACATAACTTAAAATTAGTTTTTTTAGTCGCCATGTTTGTAATCGCGTCTAAACTGTCTATGGAGTATCTTAATTTGACAGGATTAAATTAAAATGTTATCTTCTATCCTTTTCTTAACGAAATGGAAAGAAAAGGATGCACATAACTTAAAATTAGTTTTTTTAGTCGCCATGTTTATTATCGCGTCTAAACTGTCTATGGAGGATCTTAATTTGACAGGATTAAATTAAAATGTTATCTTCTATCCATGGAAAGAAAAAAATGCACATAACTTAAAATTAGTTTAGTTTGTAAGCAGAATCGTCGTCAATGTCTTACTGTTTGCGATCGAACTGTGTCTATACCAAGTAATATTCAACCTTGACCCTTCCCATCACATGTGATGACATGTCTTCGCCTGTTTAAGAATAATTTTCGTGTAAAGAGAATTCTACATAGATTCTTTTTGATAGCACGGTCGGTGCATTGGTTAAGTGATTGATTGCTGCACTGCGTGTCGCGTGTTCTATTCCGCACGGTTAAAATATTTGTATGACTTAGTAGTTGGACATATGGAGACGTATGGCGCAATGGATTAGGAAGATGATTTAGATTGAGAGTAAGTGCTTTCACAATTGGGCTGCTGTCCGTGTAGTTTCAATCCATACTAATATTATAAATGCGAAAGTAACTCTGTCTGTCTGTCTGTCTATCTGTCTGTCTGTCTGTCTGTCTGTCTGTTACGCTTTCCCGCTTAAACCTCTCAACCGATTTTGATGAAATTTGGCACAGACAATCTTTAAACCCTGAGAAAGAACATAGGCTACCTTTTATCCCGAAAACATTTGATATTCCCGAGGGAAATCTAAAAAGCACGATATAACCGAACTCCGCGCGGGCGAAGCCGCGGGCGGAAAGCTAGTACCTACATAAATACATAGTATGTATAATTGTATACTACTAATATTGTATACCAACAATAACATAAAATATAATAATTTGTTTTATAAAGTTGATACTATAAAACTATGTTGCCTGATCACAATAACAATATTAATAACTATCTACTGTTCTAATATTTAAGTCGACAGTATTTTTATGATGAGTATAAATTTTAATAAAATCAAAACATTCTTCACAGAAAACCAGTAAAACATTTGGTTAATTGAACCAGCTTTTTGAGAAGCCGAAAAATTCCTACAAATTAATTATAGTGAAGTGATAATCCCACCCTGATTCCCTCAACGAAACGCATAATCTCATGAAAAGCGAAAGTTCAAATTAATTTAAGTATCGTACGTACAATGAACAAAGTGATATAGCAGTCAAATCAAATTCAATTTAATTATGGAATTAGTATTTATATGGATTATTACTAATCCAAATAGAAGGATAATTATACCTTATTAACGATGTATACTGCACACAATTTCAATACAAACACGCAATCAATCAAATTCAAACAACGTCAAGGTCAAAAAACCGTTCAACCATCAAATTCAAGGTCGTTCACAACCCTGAACGCTTATTTCTTAACAAGTGACTGTAGCAAAGGGATTGTATTAGAACATGTTTCCATTTTTTTATTCTTCTTATTAGAAAGTTTGGGTTGGATTTGGGTGAAATTTTTGGGGTGGATACAGAGGGTAGAAAGGCTTGTAAAGGTAATTTTTTTTTTGAGTTTATCCCTCCAAGGCTATCATCAGCCGCCTCGCCTTTTTACACATATCGGCGTCGTCTAACCTGTTGCAGCTGAATATCTGTATTCTACACGAAGCGACTGCCGATTTTAACTGCACAACACATTTGTTTTTCTTTCAAGGCCTTTTGCTAAAACCGATATGCTTTTCTGCGTGACTCTGGACGGGTTTATATTTTGCCCAGTCATACACATAAAGAGTAATAGAATTCGATTTCCATATAATGTATGAAATGGGTATGTGCATAATTTATATTGTAGGACTTACAAATGCACAGCGATATAATTAATGGCCCCCGCTCTAGGTGGAACTTGTGTTAATGGGACCATCCATCGTTCCATTATACAGATTCCAGATGAGTGCGTAGAACGTAATATTTAGGGGACAATTATGTACTTAAATCTAGTATGAAAAAAAACTGGTTCAATTAACCAAATGTTATACAGGTTTTATGTGAAGAATTATTTGATTTTATTTAAATTTATACTCATCATAAAAATACTGTCGAATTAAATATTACAACAGTAAATCGATTTCCATATAATGTATGAAATGGGTATGTGCATAATTTATATTGTAGGACTTACAAATGCACAGCGATATAATTAATGGCCCCCGCTCTAGGTGGAACTTGTGTTAATGGGACCATCCATCGTTCCATTATACAGATTCCAGATGAGTGCGTAGAACGTAATATTTAGGGGACAATTATGTACTTAAATCTAGTATGAAAAAAACTGGTTCAATTAACCAAATGTTATACAGGTTTTATGTGAAGAATTATTTGATTTTATTTAAATTTATACTCATCATAAAAATACTGTCGAATTAAATATTAAAACAGTAAATCGATTTCCATATAACGTATGAAATAGGTATGTGCAGAATTTATGTTGTAGGACTTACAAGTGCACAGTAATTTAATTAATGCCCCCCGTTCTTGGTGGAACTTGTGTTAATAGGACCATCCATAGGTCCATTATACAGATTACAGATGAGTATGTAGAACGTAATATTTAGGGTACAATTGTGTGCTTAAATCTAGTGTGAAAAATGTGAGGTAAGTGCGTGTGTGTGTGAGTGCATGTGAGGCTGTTTTCCTTCACCTACTTAAAGATTTTATTGTATATTATACATTTCAAAATATTTACATTTCTTTAAAAAATCATTGAGGAGGCTAAGGCTTCAGACTAGTTAGACTTTTGATTTGCCAGTAATAGAGCACATGGTTTTAGAGCATTGTTCTATGCGGAAGAGATGTGCATCCTATGTGCGGCGAGGTTGGGCCCAGCCCCAATGATCCTGGTAACGATCGTCAACAGCCTAGATTGTCCCTACCTCCAGCATTACTGTAGCAGGCATGTGCCTGTTCCAATGTCGGTTAAAAAATATTATTATTGTGTTTCTATACACTCTGGTTACGAAAACTACGGTCTGAGCAGTTGTGTTGCGATGTGTGCCGGGTACGATGCCGTACGGAGGACGAGTGTGAGCAGTTGTATTGCGACGTGTCCCGGGTACGATGCGCCAAATGTTGTTGTGTCGGGAGTTAGATCGTGGAGGGTCTCCACATCAATCTCCCTCTTTCCGCATCGTTGGTCGTGTTGTTGGGTTTAACATTGCATCACCTCGCTCAACTGCTGTCTTCCTTCCTATTCACTAAGTTTTTCAAGTGAATAGGCTTAATAAGCTAGCACGCTTTACCATCAATGATTGCATCACTGCTTACCATCAGGAGGGATTGCGGTCAAGCACTAGTTTATAATTATATATAAAAAAAAATCGGCTTCTGGTTGGACTGGAAGCTGACCCAAATATAATTGGGACAATGCTAGTCAAATGATGGTTCGGACAGCCGCAAGTCTTCCAAGGCCATCTTGAACCTGCTCATGCGCATCATCTCGCCCCGTTGTCAAGAAGAAGTGATTTCTTTTAATGTCCTATCATGATTCCAACCGCCATGATTAAGTTATGTAATCTAGTTGGTGTAATAGACTGGACACAAAACGAGGTTTTTTGTAGACTTAATTGAGCATTTAAAACTAATTTGTCATTGGTAATAGTGATTCTGCTGTGTCATAACCCCTTCAAAGAGGATTATAGCGTCTTGACGACGACTTAATTCTTTTTTAAACATTATAAACTAATGCTTGATGGCAATCCTTACTGATTATAAGTAGTGATGCGATCTTTGATGGTAAAGCGCGCTAGTTAATCAAGAGCCTATTCACTCTAGCCTTGAATACACTTAAATTGTAATCAGACGGGAAGACCGCCATCGGCAAATTGTTCCAGTCCTCCGATGTACGCGGTATAAAAGGCGAAACGCTTCGTCTGGATCATAGTGGTGTCAACAACTTAAGAGTGGATACTAGCCGTACGACGGGTCGTGCGACCTGTACTATAACAAAACTTAAGTTATAAAGTAAAAAACCGACCAGCAAAGTAATTCTGTAATACATTACATTTATTTAGTTCCTCTCTATCAACTCTCTTGTAAGTTTATGCATTTCAAATTGTCATGTAAAACTGTCAAATAAGAAACCTAAACTATTCATATTTAAAAATAATAATAAAGCATCCATCCACTGAGTGATCAATGAATGTATCCAATGAGAATATTTGCTGCGCTAGCAGAACTTACCTACCTATTAACTGTGTGTAGTGTTGGGGTCACCAAGATATAGGCTGCGCCTAGTTTGGGACCCGCTGTTAATTCGAACCGACAGAAAAGCTGTTCTACTGTTTTAACTGCATGCTATTTCTTGTAATTTTAACCAAGTGTAAGCCTAATAAATATGTCTTTTTTTTATTACCAGAAGCAATTGGTTTAATTTTAATAGTTTAACAACATTCATTGCATTATTTACATTGTTGAGCAGACACATTTATCGATTATATTGAGCAGTGGATTAGAAATATGCGGTTGTATGCGTGGGTACGGATATGAGTCGTTTATCTATACAAGATTTAACAAAAAAAAAACTGGTTTTAGTGTTCGTTTTTATAGCATCTGTAAGAATTTAAACCGCCCAGCTACCACAGTTCATGTATGCATGGTCCATGAACTAACTTTGAATGCAATTGGCATCAGTACATTGCAGAACAGTTGTTTTTCTATACCATTCTTGACTAGTTCAGAATTCTTCTCATAAGTTAGCATGATTCAGTCCAAATTCCAATGGCTTATCTGTAATAATAGCTTGTGTTTCCTTGAGGTAATTTTTACAGCCTAGTGATAGATAGGCAATGGATTTTTAGTAATAGGCTCCCAATTTACCTTTTGGGTACGCAATGTATAAACATACGATCATGGGCTTCCTACATTGTTTAATGGAAGAAACACAGGGTCAAGTAGAGCAACAAAACTGTGCAAGGGTGATAGATACTGATATCTAAACACGATAAAATAAAAATAGAGTACCCTTTTGATGCTTTTTTGCAGGTCTACGGCCGCTGGGAGTATTGTTACTTGAAGTAATCTTCTTCTTCTTAGCCTATATTCCATTGGGGGGCATTGCCATAATCCCCACGCTTGACAGGCGGGTTGGGGATCGCAGTAATTTATTCTTTCAAAAGAGAATCGTTGCTGCTCCCATCCCTGGTGAGAGTTCCCTTAGTCGCTTCTTACGACACGCACGGGAGGATATGAGATGGTACTATTCTACCCTCGGTACCACACACACTTGAAGTAGGTAATAATTGAGAAAAATTGTTTTCTTCCGTTTCATGGTATTGGTACTTTCCTGAAGTCGTTTTACAAAAAGATACATTTCACAGGTTAGGTTAGTATAGGCCGTTCCAAATAATAATAAAAAAATCATCAAAATTGTTTCTGTTTTTTTTTTTACAAAATTTACACATCGATACGATACTCTGACATCTGCGGAGTTTGTCTAGCTAATTTAATTCGAACCTGTTTAGACGTAGTTGAAGAAGATGCACAGGTACTACTATTACTACCCGGATACCGGATACTCCGGAGGCTTATGCGCCCTACCGGCCTCGCTACCGTCGAGGCGATTCGGCCAGTACTCGACGACTGGCTCGGGAGAAGGCACGGCTCCCTGTCGTTTAGGGTGACGCAGGTACTGTCGGGGCACGGCTGCTTCAGCAAGTAACTGCGTCGCTGAGGCAGGAAGCCGGACGCTCGGTGCCACCACTGCGTTCAATGCGGGGAGGACACAGCGCAGCACACGCTCTCCGAGTGTGTAGCTTGGGAGGAGCAGCGCCGTGTCCTCACAAATAAAGTAGGAGGCGACCTGACGCTGTTGACAGTAGTGCGGAGGATGGTCAGTAGCGCAGAGTCGTGGGACGCGGTGGTGTCCTTCTGCGAGCACGTGATGTTGCAGAAGGAAGCTGCGGAATGGGAGAGGGAGATCTCAACTCCCTTCCCAGGCCGCACAAGACGCACCGGGCGCCGAAGAAGGGCGGAAAACGTCAGTAAGAGTCTGACAGACCCAGTCGCCCACCCCAGGGCGGCGGACATCCATTAAGGTAAAAAAAAAAAATGTGGGAACGATGTAGTTGTACTTTATAAGTACACACATCAAAAGTGTCTAGGGATCAAGCATTTTTATGCGGATTTCTTGAGATTGAGATGTGGCTTTGTAATAAATTTATGATTTTATAAATTTATATGGATCCTTTTGGTGCATTTCATAATTTGAATCAGGAACTGTGAATCAAATTCGAGTAAAAGATGAAAATCAGCTGTCAATATTTTCCCTATAAAAACATACAACGCATTGAAGACATTATTAGTGCTACTGTTTCCCTACTACTGATTAAACCAACGTTATTATGGAGCGGCGACGTCATTTAAGCAGGGAAGAAATGCTCAGAGCCGTGGGAATGATAGAAGCTGGTTCCCGGCAACGTACTGTGGCTTTAGCTCTGAATACAAGTCAGAGTGTTATCAGTCGACTTTGGACACGTTACCGAAGCACTGGTACCGTGGCTGAGCGCCATGGAGGACGGTATCGCTGCACCACACGGAGACAAGACCGATACATTCAAATCTTAACTCGAAGAGCTCCAACAATAACCGCCATGATGTTAGCCGTGAGGCTTCATCACTCTTCAGGGAACTTAATTAGCGACCAAACAGTCAGAAACCGCTTGCATGAAGTGAACCTTCATCCCCGAAGACCGCTACGGGTACCACCTATAGCAATGCACAATCGTAGGATTCGATATCAATGGGCTCTTGAACACAGAAATTGGGCAGAAGAACACTGGCGTTTCGTGTGCTTTTCTGATGAGTCTCGTTTTGGTATGAGACCGGATACAAGACGTATACGACACTGGAGAACCCCTGGACGCCAACAGCGATTAAAATCCTGCCAGGAAGTCCATCCTTATAGTGGTGGAACCATCATGGTATGGGCGGGTATTTGGATCGGCGGAAGAACTGAGTTGATTTTGATCAGAGGCAACCTCAACGCTCAAATTTATGCTGAAACGATTGTATCAGACGTCATCGTTCCTCTACAAGTGCAAATCGGTCCCTTATTTCAGTTAATGCATGATAATGCACGACCGCACACCGCAAGAGTTGTAAGACAGACTCGCCGCAGCTAACATCAAGGTCCTGCCCTGGCCTGCTCAGTCGCCAGACTTGAACCCGATTGAGCATGCATGGGATATGCTACAGAGAAGAGCTCTGCCGAATATGGAGGGTAACCAGTCGCAAGAAGACCTTTTTTTGTTGTTGCAACGAACATGGGCGGCCATTCCACAGCGTGATTTGGATGAACTCATTTTGAGTATGCCAAACCGATGTTCTTGTGTTGTTAGTGTTCGCGGTAGAAACACGGATTATTAATTGCTTAAGTTACCCAATAAAATTTTAGAGAAAACTGTTATTTCAGTCTTTTTTTCGAACTTTTGTGTTAGTGGTTCAAATGTCAAATATCCCTTTATTAGGAAAATGGCAAATTTCTTTATTAATGCAAAGGTGACTTGGTTTATCGCTACTGTGACAAACGAAAACACTTTATTTGATGAATCCTTAAAGAAAATTTTAATTAATATCAATCAGGAGAAAAGTTATTGCAAAAATATATGTTGATCCCTAGACACTTTTGATGTGTGTATATCTTGGAACACCAATGACTGATTACAAGGTAAAGCAAATCATCTTGAGGAAACCTGGACTTTAAGTCTGAAATCGCCAACCCACATTGAGCAAGCGTGGTGATTACGCTCAATCCTTCTCTGTATGAGAAAGACCTAGAGACCTGTGTCCAGCAGTGGGACGATAAAAAGGTTGAGGATGATGATGGTGTGGTTGATTACAGTTCCTACCTAACCCATTCGGTGCATGCAAGCCGAGAGAGCGAAACGAGGTTGACTAAACGGCTAATTTAATTAGTTGGCTGCGACACTTACTTAGCCATAATACTTTCATATGAAGATACAATCTTGATTCTCGTAAGTATGGGTTTACAACATTTAATGTAACTGACGCACACCCTCAAACACCCCAATTAGAATATATGTTATAATCATAATACATACAGTGAATTTTTAATTTAATACCTATGTATAGGTATGCATTGTTATTTATTAAATTATTTATACGTTATCCATACTTCCATACTATACTTACTATAATAATATTAAAAATGCGAAAGTAACTCTGTCTGTCGACGATCTGTCTGTTACGCTTTCCCGCTTAAACCTCTCAACCGATTTTGATCAAATTTGCCACAGATAATCCTTAGACCCTAAGAAAGGACATATGCTACCTTTTATCTGGAAAAATTTGATGTTCTCGAAGGAAATCTAAAAAGCGCGATATAACTGAACTCCACGCGGGCCAAGCCGCGGGCGGAAACCTAGTGGTATATAAATTAGTTCTTGGAATAAGGTCCTTTTTTCTTTAATTTGTATTGAATGATTAGATTTGTATGGATATAAGAAAAACTGCGATTTTAATAGTCTTTACAAAGAACAGGATTAATTTAACAATAATTTCCTTAGTTTTAATTATTTTTGGGATAAAAAAAATACCTATATTAAAAATTACCTATATTGAAAATTACCTATATTAAGAATTACCTATATTAAAAATTACCTATATTAAAAATTATCTATATTAAAAATTACCTATATAAAAATTATCTATATTAAAAATTACCTAGGTATATAAAAAATGATTTAAGCCGATTCAGTAAACTATTCTAAACAAACAGTTTTCAGGAAATGCGTTAATTAATTTACATGTTGTATACAGAGACAGCAGGCCAAGGTACCCGAAACTATTAAATATTCTCAATGATCCTTGAGCCTTAATCCTTTAGCGATAGAGTTGAAAATTTAATAAAGAAACTTAACAGATTGTTGTGTAGCTTGATGTGTAGTCGTGTATCATCATCATCAACCTTTTATCGTCCCACTGCTGGGCACAGGTCTCCTCTCATACAGAGAAGGATTGAGCGTAATCACCACGCTTGCTCAATGCGGGTTGGCGATTTCAGACTTAAAGTCCAGGTTTCCTCAAGATGTTTCCCTTCACCTTCAGTCATTGGTGTCCAAGATATACTTAGAAAGTACATATAACTTTAGAAAAGTTACATTGGTACTTGCCCGACCTGGAATCGAACCCGCGCCCTCATACTTGAGAGGCTGGTGTTTTAACCACTAGGCCACCACGACTTACGTAGTCGTGTATACATAGTTTTATTTCACTTGAAGCGATAGACTGTTTATGAATGTTTAAGATTAAATAGACCAATACTTATTAAATATTTTCAATAATTGTACCTGTTTTCTTTTCTGTCCAGCCAGAATCAATACGCCTTACCGATGTGTCATGGTTAATAACATTCGCAGATGGCGCGGTAAACTGTCGCGGGGTGAGGTGACTGCTTATGTGAATCCCGGTGGACCCGACCCGTCTTACGGCGAGTTCCTCATCCTAATGTTGTTAACACCACTACGATCCGGACGAAGCGTTTCGCCTCCTTTTTTTATCCTGCTTACATCGAAGGACTTGAACAATTTTCCAGCGGCTGTGTTTCCATCATACTACAATTTAAGTGTCTTCAAGGCTAGAGTGAATAGACTCTTAATAAACTACAGCGCTTTATCATCAACGATCGCATCACTACTTACCATCAGGCGGAATTGCGGTACTAGTTTATAATTTGTAAAAAAGAACAATACTTTCTTCTCCTTTTTGTGAGCAGTGGTGATGAGATTATTT
>JADWQK010001224.1:0-15774 GCA_017933935.1 Sesamia nonagrioides
TTAAACGTAAATATAAAGGTATATATTAACCACAATTCCCAAACAACAAAGCTCTGCCGGTTCGGTACCGGGTCCCATCGGAACCTAGAAAGATGCCACACCAAATTGATTGTAAACATTTAATAGTCTACCCATAAAATCTTATAATGAATAAATTAAATAATTAACCTGAAAAGCTAATATGATAACGCTATTAAATTTTTCATATGTAGCAGGCTAGTTTATTGAATTTAAGCTTGTAATTGCGATTACAAGCTTAATTTTGATGACAGTGGTGGTCGAGGCGCCACAGGGGTGCATTGATCAGCTCGAACTCGACTCCATTACGTATCATAACATCACATTTTGACAGTTCAACTACATTCATTGCGTCATTTAATTTGTTGAGCAGAGAAAATGCGACATTTAGGCGACAATATGTAGCAATTTTCTTTAAATTTAATTAGTAATATTCTTCTGTAAAATTAGGGAGCTGCCTATGTTTTATTTATTCATATGTTATTTGTATGTTTATTTATATATTATTCTTAAAGAGATGTGAGCACATCGTGACGGGGTCCACGAACACCGTTGCCACCTGGGTCAGGGTTGCGGGTTGACTAAAAAGAAAACGTGACTTTGACGCACAGGCAATTGAAGAAACACGGGTGGGTTTTAGTCAGTAAAAGTCTGACACGCCCTACCTCTCCGCCCAGAGCGGGAGAGGTTATTTGATGGTTTTCCATATACACCAAAACAAGGTATATTATGTTATAGGAGATGGAAGATATCCAAATATCTTCCATCTCCTATAACATGTAAGTCAACTTGATTTTCAGTAACTCTTATCGAGCTGTCAACACCCATCTTGCCAAGAGCGTCACTCCACCTAGCCTGAGGGTGTCCCACCTTACTTTTACGGATTTGCGGTCTCTACTTAAGATCCCGTCTACCCCACATGTTCTAATATGGCCGTTTATTCTGTGAGCTATGTTGACAACTTTGTTTTACTGCCGCATCACCTCGTGCGGATTTTTCTGATTTCACGAATAGCCCGTTCCAGAGCGACCTTGAAGGCACAAAGTAGGAGACTTACAAACGTTGCAAACATCTGAGCAAGGGAGTCGCTGACTCGACCTTTGTGTTTGTAGACAGATATGATGATATTTTACTTTTATCTTTTCCATGATTTTCTTTTCTGCACCTTAAACACTTCACACAACATTTCTAGGTAAGTAGTGTGGTCCCTTGGAGAAATCTGTGCAATACAAACTGGGAATTGCTTTTTATAAACTGGTTCATGAAACTTCTCGTGTGAAGTTTCAGCTCATTATTTGCAGAATATCATGCTGTGTCTGGGGAGCTTTGTTGCTCAGTGCTTTGGAGTAAGAGGTTATTTACGGAAATACATTTCTAAGTAAGTAGTTCCCACTCTAGTTTGTGAGCCAGTATTGGTTGTTACCTTTTAGTATCGTTCACTCCTTTTATGTATACGAAAAAGGCTTCAATATAAGTAACAAGTTTATTATAAGCATTTTTCCGAACGTTTCCACCACCATTTAGAAGGATAATTGTATCAAATTGGTGATAGGTTACAATTCAATGCAATTTTCTCTTTTGAACAGGCGTTTTAGTATGCGATAATAAGACGGTGGCTTTTTTATTAAGTCAGGCAATAAAGTCATTACAACAGTCATGACAACAGTCGCCAAAATATTTAACGCAACCTTTTTACGGTTTGAACATACGCGCTGGGGCGACTCGCTTTCAAAAGGGATGTCTTCACAGCCGCAAAGTACTTGTTAAAGCCGGAATATATCGACGAACTCGTGTAGTTCTTTAAACTATTACAGAATATTCAAAACTTGTACACTAAATGACTATAGAATATGGTGAAGCTGACTAACTGAAGCCATTTCTACCATAAAGAGAATAAATGTGAATTTGAACAGAACCAAAGCACTTACACGACCTACTAGTACACGTTTCTAAAATTAGTATTCATAAGTTGAACTTACAAGTCCCACCCATACCCATACCCGTACCAATATATAACATAATATGAACATTGTTCCGATACGAATCATTGAGCAGTTGCTAATAAATACCGTTAGATATCGTTCCTTACACTTGTAGAGATGTAACTTTAATAAAATCGCATTGCAAAAAGTTATTTGCAGGGAGGATGTATTTTAAGAGCAGGTGTTTAATTAAGTTGTGACCCAAATCAAACTTCAATTAATTCAGACTTGCTCGCGAAGAGAATTTCTATTTACTCGCCATCTGTTTTGCTCTCCCCTCGGATCGCCGTAAGGTGCTAACGTGCCCCCGGTTGAGTGCTTACTTGTTTTAAATCATTTTATAATTCAATTATATTCATTTTAAATAATAGGAGTGCATAACATAAGAAGAAATATATCGCAGAATATACTAACGCTGGGAACCTGCAATATCTCTGCCCGCCTGGTACTTAACCCGACCAAGCTGCGCAGGCTCCGCCTTCAGGGACGCGTAAGAGTGCCTACTTATAATGTGATAAACGTGTTAATGATCATTGATTGGAGAACTTCCGTAATGATGACCACGCCCCCTAAGTAGCAGACGACACTATCATCCAATTGTATGTCCTTTTTTTACATTTTATTTGCTAACCCGTGTGGAAGACATTCGTCTCTTTTGCGCACACGCAGCCGTATTGCAGTGGCCTGGTCCTTTTTTTTTACATTTTATTTGCTAACCCGTGTGGAAGACATTCGTCTCTTTTGCGCACACGCAGCCGTATTGCAGTGGCCATATGTAACTCCTTGTCGCCTCTGCTATCCTAGTAACAATGAACTCGCCAATGGACAAATCTGTGTCGGAGTCCGAGCTTAGTTTGGTGGGTAAAGACTATCATAAGACGCCGCCTAACTATGTATTCCAACGTACTAAGAGAAGCAGAGAGGATATCTCCATTTGTGAGCAACTGGACGCTTTCAAAAACGAAATTAAGGAAATGATGTCTATTTTTTCGACTAAACAAGGTAACGAGATTAAACAGATGTCTTCAACCTTAAAAGAAATTCAGCAATCTAACCTCAATATCGAAACCTCGATTACCTATCTCACGGCACAAAATGAGGAACTTAGCAAAAGAATTGCTCAGCTTGAGATGCAGAATAAGGAAGACAGGAAGTATATAACGCTATTGGAGGGTAAAATTGAAGACATTCAGATAGGAAGTAGAAAAACCAATTTTGTTATTAAAAATGTTCCTAAAAGAAGCAATGAAAGCAAGGAGGACCTCGTGGACATGATTATTTGTCTTTCTCGTAGCATAGAATGCAAAATTGATAAATCGGACGTTAAGGACATTTATCGATTACGTGGAAAAAACAATGAAAGTCAGAATCAACCAATTATTGTTGAAACCGGGTCCACCTTCTTAAAATCAGATATTATGAGAATGGGCAGAGCTTATTGTATTAAACATAAGTCTAGACTGAGTTGTAAGCATCTGGGATATAAATCTCAAGAAGACACACCCATATTTTTGTCCGAACACCTGACTGCCAAAGGCACCCGCCTTCACTTCCTGGCCCGGGATCTCACAAAATCAGGGGCTTACAAATTTTGCTGGACAGCTTACGGAAAAGTCTACGTAAAGAAAGACGTAGGCTCGCCTACCATACCAATTATAAATGAGGAGCAGGTACATAAGCTCAAGGGAGGACAATGACTAGTGAATGATCAACTATACCTTCATATGACATTAACTTTGTTCCTTATATTATTATGTTGTTTTATATTTTCCCAACTATGGGTAGTATTTAGTTTTGATATTTTTTTGATGTTGCTCTTGTTATCATTTTTTATTTTTGCACGTATAATCATAATTAATTCAAACATTAACACACCTCATACTCTCACACACACAAAAATATATCCAACAAAAGTAATAATAATAATAATAATAATAAATTTTTATTTATTCGAGTATCAGTGACTCATTTTGTTAGTAACAATTTTAAACTTACTTCTATGTTAGCTTACTAAATTCTACAACACATAAATAGGTACTTAAAATAATATAAATACAAAAACATAGCACACACAAAACAATACAAAAGCAAATAATATTACACACATAGCACAA
The DNA here is from genome assembly GCA_017933935.1 of Sesamia nonagrioides. NCBI lineage: Eukaryota > Metazoa > Arthropoda > Insecta > Lepidoptera > Noctuidae > Sesamia > Sesamia nonagrioides. Next base: position 4,115 of record JADWQK010001224.1, read on the forward strand.
TATAAATACAAAACATAATAAATACACGAGATTATAAACACAAAGCACAGCACAAAGCGAAACAGATAAAAGAACAATCACTGGTGCTGCAGGCTTACAACTGAAGTGGAAATCTTGGAGCAGCGATTTAGATAACCACAGTCGAGTCTGCTCGCAATACATGTCAGAATATTATTGGAGCTGGCCCGCACCCGCCGTACCAGGGACGCGCATCTTTTACGCATTGTGGCGTAAAAACAGTCCACCCTTGCGTCTGCAAACATCCCTGAAGCGCTACAGTATCGGGGCAACCCCATCATCACCCGGAACGCATTGTTGTATTGCACACGAAGGGCATTGTACGATTTCTGAGTATAATTAGCCCACAGACTACACGTGTAGAAGGAGGTGCAATACGCCCGAAACAAAGTAATTTTCACTGATACAGAACAACGTGTAAATCTACGAGCCAACATATTTGCTCTAACCGACAACGCCCTCCTCTCTCGTTCTATATCTTCATCATCCTTGAGGTCAGCGGTCAATAGGTGTCCGAGGTATTTAAAACTGTAAACCCGAGCTAGAGGTGTACTACACAGCTTAACTGGCGGCACCGTTTCTAGACACCGACCTCAAAGACCATGATTTCGCTCTTCTTTGTGTTATACACTAGTCCATGACTACTAGCATATTCCTCACAAATGGCTACCAATCGCCTAAGACCACAGACCGAGGCGCTCAGCAGAGCCATATCATCGGCGTAACTGATGTTATTAACGCAAACACCGTCAATGTAACATCCCACTCGCTCTCTACTGAGCGCCTCGATCAGCTCGTTCACATACAGATTGAACAGTAGGGGCGAGCTTATCCCCCCCTGTCTCACGCCACACTGCAATCTGTAAGGTTCAGATAAGGCCCCTGCCCACCGAACGTGGTTGATCTGGTCCCCATACCAGTATTTGAGTGTGTTAATCAGTTCATGTGGTACTCCCACCTTGTAACACTTACTCCACAAAATATCGTAGGAGACCAAATCAAACGCCCTGGACAAATCCAGGAAGCATGAGTACACAGGCGTCCTACGATCAACATTTTACCAAAACCAATTATTAATAATAATTATTATTAGTAATAATTAACCATTATTACCTAAACTCCTATCACCATACCTCATGTAATCACTGGCTTAAAAACTCGCTCGAATGTTATGGCTATAATGCTTATATTGTGAAAACATCTATTCAGCTTAAAAACAATACAAATGGATGACACCCTACAAACTCTTGATGATATTGATAATATCGAAGTTGCACGCACGTTCCAATGCGCCTGCATGGACTTGCACAATTATATTAATGTTGGTAAAAACGATCTGACCATTATTTCTCAAAACATAAGGAGCATTTTCCGCAACTTCGATGATTTTTCTCTTTTATTATCAACTTTTAAATCTCAAACTGACATTATAATTTTAACAGAATGTTGGTTACACCCAAATAAACCTATCCCGCAGCTTAATGGCTACCTTTCCTTTGCTACTTCCCGACAATTAAATCAAAATGACGGCGTTGTTGTTTACGTAAAGGAATCATTAAAACCCAAAGTTAAAGAAATAAACCTGGCTCAGGCATCGTGTCTACAGTTGGAAATACTTAATTACATTATTGTATGCATGTACCGTTCGCCATCAAACACAAACTCAGACTGTTTTGTAGATTCTCTCAGTACTCACCTAAGTACTTTAAATTCTCTTCAAGGTATCATTATAGCTGGGGATATTAATATCAATCTCAAAATAAAAGAAGATGAGCCGCCTCATGAATATAGAAATAGGGTAAATTACTTAAACATGTTATCACTATACGGTATACTACCTGGACATATTCTGCCTACTCGCGAATCAAACTGTTTAGATCATTTTATGCTCAAAATAGATAATAAGAAGGTATCAGCCTCTATAGCTATACTACACACTACTATCACCGACCACTTCACTACTTTTCTATATATAACTAAGCTAAAAACCAGACAAACTGATAATAAAACCACTTCATCAATTGACTACGAACAAGCCCTCATTTATCTTAAAGAAAATAAAATCTCAGAGCTTCTATTTTGTAACGACCCGGACAAATTAACTGACCTACTAATATACAAATTGAAAGAATCTATTAAACATAACACTGTTTGTAAAACAATTCCCAATAGCAAGCGTATTGTAAAGCCATGGATAACTGCCGGGTTATTGAGGTGCATCAGGAACCGCAATAAACTGCAGAAAAAATCCAGAAATGATCCATTTAATGACATCTTAAAAATAACCTACCGTCGATACAGAAACCATTGTAATAACCTAATTAAAAAATTAAAAAGAAAATTTGAGAGGGAGCTACTTGGCAATTCCGTCACTAACAATAAATTATTATGGAAAAATATTAAAACCTTAACTTACACAAATAATCTTAAGAGTCAAAATACAGAACTACTTCACATGAGACCAAATCCAACAGAGTCGGTAAATTTCATAAACAATTTTTTTGCAAATATTGGTAAAGAGCTAGCCCAAAAAATTCAACCCTCGGCACTTAATTTAAATGCTTCTCGATCGAAAACGGTATCAGAACAAGTGAAATCGTTTGTTCTTTTAGACACTGATCCCGATGAGGTGAGTGTAATCTTGATGAGCCTTAAATATGACAGCGCTCCTGGCTGGGACAATGTATCCATTAGATTTTTGAAACACGTAAGCTCGGAAATTGTTCCAATCATAACCCATTTAACTAATCTTTGTTTTTCACTGGGTATCTTCCCTGAGCCACTCAAGCAATCAATCATCATTCCTATCCATAAGGGCGGGGACAGAGACGATATCAATAATTACAGGCCCATTTCCATTTTACCAGCGATATCGAAAGTCATTGAAAAACTTATAAATAAGAGACTAATGAAATTCTTGCACAAATTTAATACTTTAAGTAGCTCACAATTTGGATTCAGGCAAGGAGTTTCAACCGAGGACGCAGTTACAGCCCTCACCTCGCTTGTAGCTGACGATTTGGATAAGGGTAGGAAATGTTTAACTGTCTTTCTGGACTTAAAGAAGGCATTTGACACCGTCTCTGTTCCCATCCTCGTTAACAAATTGGAAGCTTCGGGTGTGAGGGGAATTCCACTCAAAATGTTAAAAGATTATCTCACAAACAGAAAACAACGGGTTAAGGTAGGAGAACACGTTAGTCGTAATGCAAATGTCACATTTGGGGTTCCTCAAGGTAGTGTACTGGGCCCCACATTGTTCCTGCTTTACATAAACGACCTCTGCAATATTAAAATCAATAACGCTGGAGTGTTTTCTTATGCTGACGACACTGCTGTAGTGTTTTCTGAGAATTCTTGGCAGGAAGTTGCCCGAAGTGCTGAGGCCGGTATGTCCCAAATAGCAGAATGGCTCAAAAATAACCTGCTCTCTCTTAATACAGCCAAAACGAACTACATTTGTTTCAGTATATCACACAAGACACAACCGAATACTGATTATGAAATAAGAGTTTATACATGTGATGACTCAAAAAATTGTCAATGTCCGAGACTACTCAGGGTGTCACAAACAAAATATCTGGGTGTTATTGTTGACCAGAGACTAACGTGGTACCCCCAGCTAGAACAGGTCACTAATAGGATTAGAAAACTGAGCTGGATATTCAAAACGCTGAGGCACATCGTATCAAAAAAAGTACCCAGCAATTCAAATACCTCCAGAAACCTACTCAACGAAATATATGTAGCTCTAGTACAGTCGGTACTGGTGTACTGCATTCCCATTTGGGGAGGTGCAGCTAAGACAAAATTCATCAACCTTGAGCGGAGTCAACGAGCTCTGATAAAACTTATGTATTTTAAAAACCTTAGATTTCCAACGCAAAGACTTTACCAAATAAGCGATTTACTCTCGGTCCGAAAACTATATGTAATTAAAACAGTGATTAAGAAACACCAAGCTACTCCTAATTTATAATTTTGACCTTAGTTTAACATTGAAAAGAAGAAAAGATTTCATAGTGGATGTTCCTCAAACCAAAACCAAGTTCGCTAATATACAGTACAAAAAACGCTCAGCTCAGCTATACAATAGAATTAATAAAGAAATTTATGTATATAATAAGAATAAACATGAATTAAAAAAAATTGTAACTAGTTGGATAAAAACATTAACATATGATGAAACGGAGGCGCTGTTAGGATAAATATAACCCTACATCTGCCAATCTCTCCAACATCATGTACACATTTTGATTCATTCGTGTTCACACTCACAAACTAACAAATTCACACTCCCAATCACTCACTCTCGCACGCACTCTCACCCACTCAATCGCATGCCTGCGTGCGTGCTGCATGTTTAGCCTTAATCCTCTCTATTGTATTGTCTTTTTTTATTATTATATTTAGTTTAGTTTTGTATAACACAAGTACCTTAATGAAACTTATAAGTTATGGAAGAGCGGAGTCCCCTAACACAGGCTTTTCTGCTTAAAAGGAGGCTCCAATCACAAGATTGTAATGTTACTTGTTGTTGAAATAATAAATTATTATTATTATTATTATCTGTTGATTGCCGACCCGATCGTGGCAACCAGCACGTAATTGGATATAATTTAATTGACGAAGACGTTTTAAATGACTGCTGTTGTATGAATCTGTCCCTGTACATTTACATACAAATTAAGCACATGATTTATTTCATAAGAAGCCACAATTTGTTACTACTCTTTCTACAGCTCAAAGAACTGCAACACTATGTACATATTTTTGATATAGAAGCTGCTAGACTACAGCTTCCTACTGTTGCGCATTGACTTATCCCGTAAACTTCAGCTCTTTTGATCCAGGTCTAATGCAAACCACTAGTTTTACCAGCTCCTTCCGCCATAAAAAATCGTAAAAACTCATTTAGCTGAAATTGGACCGGGCTGGCATCGACTGCCGCATACCTAATAATCTGTTAGCCGAAATTACCATTATGTGGAGTCCTGACATAGCCATAAAGTGTCGCTGCATTCCTCCCTGTCCTTGGAGATGTATTGACAACAAAGGTACACAATTATTGTGCTATATTTTTCACTTACATATTAATAAATCTATTCTAATATATAAAGCTGAAGAGTTTGTTTGTTTGTTTGTGCGCGCTAATCTCAGGAACTAGTAGTCCGACTTAAAAAAATCTTTTTGAGTTGGATAGCCTATTAATCCAGGAAGGCTTTAGGCTATATAACATCCCGCTATAACCAATAGGAGCAGGGCAGTAACAAAAAATGTTGCGAAAACTGAAGTCCACGCGGACAGAGTCGCTGGCAACAGCTAGTGTTCTATATTACTGCTTGACCGCAACCCCGTCTGATGGTAAAGCAGTAGTGTATTCGTTGATGGTAAAGAGTACTGGTTTATTATGAGCCTATTCACACTAACTTCGAAGACACTTAAATTGTAATCGAACTGGACGACCACCGCGGGCAAAGTGCTCCACTCCTTCGATATGAAAGACGACATGAAACGCTTCGTCCGAATCGTGATGGTGTCAACAATGTAAGGTCGTCTGATGATATAACGGTGATGTCGGAATTAATTCACGCAATTCCCGCGCACACTATCCAAAATGCACCTTATCGAGTCAAAAGCTGTTGGGTGGCATTTTGTAGCATTGGCTCATATGTGGCTGCACAAAAGATCGCATCGGTGTTTTGTATAACATTAGAGCTGTCTCGGCGTGAAGCAATGCATTACCTTTGCAAGAAGGCCAATAATCACAGTTAAAGGTTTAATATTCTGTTCTATATCCTCCTATTAATCCTTCTAGAAGTACAACAACGGCCACAGATCATTTCAGACTAATTAATACTCTTTATTCTAAGCACACGCTGTAGACTGTACCTACTGTGAGAATATTACTTGTACGGTCCAGTTATTTATGTGAGCGGGAAGAGAAGTCAGCACAGTATATATTTTCTATGTAAGCAGTTGGACGCGCGCCAAACACTGCAAAAAGATTTAGTTTTTTAAGCAAGGGCTTCGAAGAGATGCGAAATTGGGGGAAAAGCTTACTTGTAAGAAAGTTGCGCTATTAGACGGTGGCCTCCCTGAGCAACTTACAAAGACATGTTTCTTTTGACCCAGAATCTTAGAAACACGGACGCGAAGGAACTTTATTCTACTTTTCTCACTGCTTTTCATAACATTTTTTTTTAAGATGACTTATTATACGTATGATTATATTATGCTAAGTAGATATCAAGCACAATGAGATGCGCTTAAATGTAAGAAACTTGTAATGTTCCAATGTCAAGATTTTAATATTTTTCTGGAGTTTTTAGCCTGATTTTTTAGATTTTTATATGTTTTGTTTCACCAACAATTGTTTACAGTGGGTATTGGACATAAGATAATATGTGCTTTGAAAAGGTGACAGAGTAGCGGAAAAGTTACTTATAGATGAAATACGAAAGCATACAAAAATGGAGTTGTACAAGAATTTAACTTAAAATTAAAACTTATACTAAGGAACTAAGTTATATACACTAGTTATAATTATGTAATTTTTTAAATAAATTCGATTTTTACATTTTTATGACGTAATGTACGTAAATTAAGCTGCCTTTAGCTAAAGATTTATACATTAACGTGTGTCTTGCCAGCTATAGTTGGTGCCAAGTCTCAGTGAGGAACGGTCGACTTGCTCGAGGCGGTCGGAGATCCAAGAGACGACACTCGCCACGGAATAGCTTTTATAACTACATGTTTTTAGCTTTGAGGTAAACGTAAATGCTAGTTTATATTCACTTGAGTTCACCTCAAAGGAACGATAAAGAGAGTGTTTATGGCAGTCAACTTTCTTCGTAAGGCAAGGTAGGTAAGTTCAAGAGCGACCAAACACCCTAAGAATATCAAATAATTTATCACACATAGTTCTCAATCAACGAAAGAACTTTAATAACATGGATATTCTCGAGGCTAAGTAGTAATTAAAAAAATATTGAAAAGATGAGCATTTGTGTGTGTTAGAGTGGGATACCTAGTTGAGATTCTTAATTTAATCCGGCAGATGGTGCTAAAACGAAGTTAAAGTAAACAGGACAACGTTAGTCCGGTCATCTAAAAATAATATAGAAAATGTATATTTCAACTTTACTACGCTACGTCTACGCGTTTGCTACGTGAGCTACGCTGGCGGATAAGTTATTAATTTTTTGTTTATTATAGTCAACGTATTGCCATAAACGTACGATACTCTAACTGATAAATATTTTTTTTCAACATTTGGTGGTTGGGTAAATTTACTTTATAGAGATCATTTTAAATAAACAACTATTATTATTATTATTCTAAATAAATCGTAGATTTGCCAACGTTCATAATTATACGTCTCGTGTTGTCTAGAGAGAATTTGAGGGAATTGCTCTAGCTAGCGAGACTATGAACATGCATCAACATGCACACATAGCTATGACGTGTTACTTTAATAATTTCGTATCTTTATAAATCTTAAACATTTCTTCATTTAAAAAAAATGAACTAGTGCTTGTTTGAAATCCTCTGATGGCAAACAGTGATGCTAAGCAGCGCTAGTTAATTAGGTCTACTCACCTAGCCTTGAGAGCACTCAGGAGACGCCTGGTCGGAGACAACATCCGGGCTTCCCGACCACCGTAGGCGCCGGAGCCTGCGGACGGTCAGCAGTGGGCAGCTGCGCAGTTGGATGCTGAGGCCGAGACAGTGACCCTTTTTTGTTTCACGTGCACCTCAAGAGATGTCAGCACATCGTGACGGGTGACCACGAAGACCGATGCCTCCTGAGTCAACGTTGGGTCAGGTAAAAAAGCTCCCTTAGCCCTGGCTGTCTGAGCCAAGTGAAGAAGTGGGTTTAGTTGGTAAACGTCTGACACGCCCGCTCCGCTAGAGCAGGAGGTTGTTGATGGTTTCCATCCCAACAAAAAAAAAACCTAGAAGAAAATTGTAAACAGCAAATTGTAGTCAGATGGAAAGACTTATAAAAAAAAAACATTATAACGTAGTCTGTCGATGTCACATACAAAACGAACCATTTGAAAGCTGGTATAGGGTATGACAAGCAAATGTTTCATATTAAATTATGCAAGAATAAACTTGAAAGCTGACATAACCCTGACAAGAAAAATATGACATGCGAAGTGAAGACATGAAAATCCTAATAAAATGTTACATTCAAAGTAACGAGGGTAGAAGTTGAGGTAAATAATAAAGACATTATTCATTTAAACGTAAAATATACGATGCAAGTAACGAGCGCTGCACTGCAACGAGCCGCGGTTTCAACGGGAGTATCCATGGTATTATTCCTGGTTATAGACTATTTATGTGCCGAAATTCATCCAAATCCGTTCAGTAGTTATTGCTTGAAAGAGTAACAAGTATCCATATCAATATTAATAGATTCCAGGATGTACTTTCTAAGTATATCTTGCACACCAATGACTGTTTACAAGGCCAAGGAAAACATCTTGAAGAAACCTGGACTCCTCTGAAATCGCCAACCCGCATTGAGCAAGCGTGGTGGTTCCGCGCAATCCGTCTCTGTATGCGAGGAGAACTGTGCCCAGCAGTGGGACGATAAAAAGGTTGATGATGATACAAGCATTCACATTTATAATATTAGTGTGATTACCCAGAGGCGAGATTATCAGCATCAGATTTTATTGTAGCTATATATTTTTTACAACTCAGTTGACGACAGTATGATCTATAAAAACAAAATAATGTAAAATACTTCTATCGTACTAATAATTACTATAAATGACTCATCATCCATGACATCCACTTTGAGTGGATGTTTCTTTTTTAAATTTTTACTTAGTATAAACTATTTGACTCTAATCCCGCCAGATGGTAAGCAGTGATGCGATCGTTAATGGTAAAGCGCGCTAGTTTATTAAGAGCTTATTCACTCTAGCCTTAAAGATATTTAAATTGTAGTCAGATAGGAACACCGCCGCTGGCAAATTAAATGTAGTTGAATGTTTGTTACGCTTTCATGCAAAAACTACTAAAAAGGTTCAGATGAAATGCCACACAGATAGTTTATAACCAGGAATAACAAACACATAGGATACTTTTTATTCCGATATTCTTACGGAGTCAAAACTTACGCTGGTTAAATTGCGGAGCGCAGTTAGTGAGACAGTAATGTAAAAAAGTTACGACTTTTATAAGAGTGGGAATAATCTTTGCTCTTTAGAACGTGGGTTTGTGCCTTTGTGGGTAGTAAAAGTGTAATGTAACGAAATTATCTAACAAAGTAAAGATGTCATTCTGTATTTCCATAATAAACTTAACGCATTTAGTAGTAATAATTATAACTGTAGATATTCCTTTGAAAGCGTGGTGATTACGCTCAATCCTTCTCTGTATGAGAGGAGACCTGTGCCCAGCAGTAAGACGATTAAAAGGTTGATGATGATGATTCCTTAGAATGAAGGAAGTTTATAACTAGGTAGTAATAGGTTTAACAATTTGAATTTTAAACAATGACAGCAATTGAAAACAACGTTACGACGACGACGGTCTGTACTTTAATTTTGTAGCCACAACTCATATCACACACCTCGATTTGACGATTATTAAAGAAACATGATAACAGCCAGTCCGAGGTTCTCGTGGCTAAAGTAATAATAGCCGCACAGGTCGATTGCTCTGGTTGAGATACGCTTGCTTCGGTTGTTCTGTAGATGGATGACTGTATTTACATACCAAGATCCCTCTGTGTCTCGGAAAGAACGTCATGCTGTTGGTCCCGGCTATTATTTGTGGACCTGTGACAGTACAGACCCTTTACCCCTTGGTAAGTCTGCCCACCAGTCTTACCAAGGGGTATTGTATTACCCAGTACCAGGGTTGTGGAGGTCAGATGGGCAGTCGCTCCATGTAAAATACTGGTATTCCCAATATATGAGGCTAGGCAGTTGATAATGGAAGCAACTAGTCCAGCAAAACGTTTGTCCTGCGTCCTACAAACCAGGCCACATAGGTAAGTGATAATTCAAATAATACCATCGGGGTTATTATGGCAATCTTCTCGATTGCTTCGTGTCTTACGCTCAATTTCAATGAAATCTAAATTATATCACAAGCGAATACAGTTTTAGTTTCCAAATAGTTTTAATTACGATATTTTCTTGGAAGAGATTGATATTTTTCTTTAGTAATAGTTTCCGGTATGATAAGTAAAGCATCGAGGAAGCGAGGATTTAAGTCGGATCACTTAACGTTATCAATAGATACGCCAACTTAGAATAAGACTGAGCATTTCATAATGTTAATTGGAAACTCATTACGAACAATACAAAATTAAACAATCAACACAAAAGAGCATGTTGAAATTAATCAATCACCCACAAAATAGCATGTTGAAATTCCCCAGAAATTAACACACAAACTTCTTCAAGGGAATTCTAAATTATGCTTCTTCTTTTCGTTTAATAAGCTTGTCTTATAAAGATACGTCGAATGCTGATTAGTAGATATAATATGCGTCCTCGGATGCTCTAGTTCCATAATTATGTAAATTAATGAAATAACTTACATAATTATGGAACTAGAGCATCCGATCCGTTTCAAGAAGTTTGATTAATTCAGAATTTCATGTTTCTAATTACCTAGTCTGCTATTATTAGTCCTCAGAATTGTTGGGTTGAAATAGATCTCGATCTTAGTAACTATAACAGCTGTAGCAGGGATTTCGATTTTCCTCAATTAGTTAAAAGCAATACAAGCCGCTTAAAAAAGTTGTTGCATTACAAGTTCTAGTGTTTATTGTCACAAAACCAGAATAAATTTGAACCAGTCCAAATGAAAATGTGAGTAAAATATCATCTTTTACTCATTATATTTTCATATCAACCGGTTACAAAATCGTGATCTACGCATTCCGTACGTCTAACTAAATAAACTTTGTGTAAAAAAACATAACTCTTCCTGGCAGTCGGGTAAAAATAGTGTTGGTTTTTTTTTTGGTAGCCCGAAATATAATTTTCGAAGAAGACATCGATCCGATTCATCATCATTTTCCTGCCTTTACACCAATACATTTGTGGTCGGCGCAACATGTATTTTTCTTCCATACTTCTCTATTAGTCTTGATATCGATAGTTATTTCCTTTCTAACCATATCATCAATCACACTGTCTATCTTATTTTATTCTTTGGTCCTACTTTTTTACCCATCGTCGATACTCAAAACTTTTCTTACGACATATCCCCTTATCACACCCATATCATGACAACCGATTTCCACACAACTTATCAGAGTTCCTAAATTTGATTCATCAATAAAGTGAAAATAAACTTGAAAATTATCTTTTTTCCTATTCCGCCTACAATTGCAGTCAGTGTGCACTCTACAATTTACTGCTTTCCAGCTAAATATAAAACACGCTCGGGGAATTGTAATTTCGAGCAACTGAGTATTTTAAATTAGGTATATCTTTTATATAAGTTTTGAAGTATAACGAAAGCTACAATCTCAAACACATTCATGTGTTAGAATTTGTTCCTATAGTTAATAATAAAAAAAACATTTAATTCAGGTAAACCAAAACTATTCATACAATAACCTGAATAACTGACACTGTCCGTTAACTTTTGTGTTATAT
>JADWQK010000787.1:0-33446 GCA_017933935.1 Sesamia nonagrioides
CGAAACCTGGAAACGCACCATCCCCTTGCTACCCATATTCGTAAGAATATAAGAGAGCCAGAGGGGAGAGGTGAAGTCCTCCGGTTCTTTTGGGTGAAAGCTCATGTCGGGATCCCCGGCAATGAGCGCGCCGACGAGTTGGCAAGGCTGGCGGCGGCTCAGTCCAGGGTTGTCCCAGCGTACGATAGGTGTCCAGTCTCATACGTCAAACGACGTCAGAGGGAGGGCACAGTAGCTGTCTGGAATGGAAGGTACACCGGCGGAGCCACGGTTGAGGTCACGCGGATGTTCTTCCCCGATGTGGTGCGCGCGCGCAATGTTCTGAAGTGCCTTGACAGGACGTCTATCTGGGCGCAAGTTTTGACGGGTCACGGCGGCTTCGCCGCGTACCTGCACCGTTTTAAATTTGAAAGACAGTCCAGCCTCTGTGTGTGACACAGAGGCTACGATTCAGCACCTCTTTGTCTAAATGCCCGAGACATGACCTCTCAATAGATATGGCCTGAAGTAAGCAATAAAATTAAAAAATTTAAAAAAAAAATTGTTTATTTCAGGTTTCCCCATATTTTGTTACTAATATTGTGACTTAAAAACAACTATGTTAGTATCTACACACACACAGACCGACAGGATGGTGTTGGTGCTCCCCCTCACCCTGCGCATGAGCGAGGCCACGCGGCGCCTCACTGTCGCCCCAAACCCTTCCGTACGGGCGTGTGCAAACATGGCCGATGCGCTGCAGTACCGTGGGAGCCCCAGCATCACCCTAAAGGCATTGTTGTATTGTACTCGGAGCGCGTTGAAGGCCCGCAGCGTATAGTTGACCCACAGACTGCACGTGTATAAGTTTCGACAGTATGCTTTGAAAAGCGTTATTTTTACTTCCACGTTGCATCGCGCGAACCTGCGAGCCAGCATGTTGCAGCGGACCGTCAGCGCCCTCCTTTCCCTTTCCATGTCTTTGTCATCCTTCAAATCCTCGGTAATCACATGGCCGAGGTATTTGAATTCCTTAACACTATTAAGTGCGACACCGTTAAGCAGTACAGGGGGTGCACATAAAACATTTCGACCCCGGGACCTAAATATTAGCAACTCACTCTTTTTATCGTTATATAGAAGTCCATGTGTTTTCGCATAATCCTTACATACATCTAATAACCTCCTAAGCGCAGAGATTGATGGACTGAGCAGCACCATGTCGTTCGCGTAGCTTATACTGTTGACCATGTAACCGTCAATCGAGCAACCAACCCCGGTACCACTCAGACCAACAATCAGCTGGTTAATGTACAGGTTGAATAGTGTAGGTGATGTAAGTCCACCCTGTCTCACCCCACATTCCAACCCATACTCGTCCGAAAGCACTCCAAGCCGTTTGACTTGGTTAGTTTGGTGGCCGTACCAGTACTTAAATAGGTTAAGTAGTTCCCCAGGCACACCCACTTCAGTTAATTTAGACCACATAATATCATACCTAACCAAATCAAATGCCCTGGAAAGATCTGGAAAAGTGGCATAGACTGGCGTACCCCTATCAGTGTAGTACCTAACCGTATGCTTGAGAGACATAGCACATTCAGTCGACAGTCCGGTTCGGAAACCGAACTGAGCGTCGTGCAACTTGAGATGATTTTTAAGCTGTCTCTCCAAGACACAGTCAAGAACCTTCACCGCAGTAGTCGCCAACGAGATTGGTCGGTAATTGCATTTGTCCGCGAGATTCCCAGTTTTATTTTTAATTATAGGTACCACGACCGTTTTTATCAATGCCTTCGGTAAGTATGCATGTCTCATACAATATGTGAATAGCATTCCCAAAACTCTAGGCAGGTGCTGCCCAGCATACTGAAAGTGTTCGATGCTGAGGCCGTCGTGTCCGGGTGAATTACCCCTTGTCATACCTTTAATTATCAAAGCAATATACTTTGCGGTAATTCGCTCCGGTACCCTCGACACCACGGCCTCGACATCGTTATGCACTCCTTTGAGTGGGGATTCCACCTGAAAGTGTAGCCGGAACATATTCGCTATCCGTTCAGGATCACTTATACCCTCCACGCTCACCGGTACGCTAGACTTAGGGTTTAACTTTCTGGTTTCTTGCCAAAAGCCTTTAAAATCTTTATCTTTGTGCTTTGTAGCTAAATTATTCATTTTAATTAAATTCTGGTTATTTTGGCAATATTTCAGTTTCTTTTTAAACACTTTCCTAGACTCATACATGTCATTATAGATACCCCCGGAAGTCGGACGGCCGTAAAATACCCAGTTTTTAAACTTTTGTCTAGCGTCCCAGTGAGCATCGCGGACATATTTATTCCATCCAACGATTGAACGGCCACGTTTGGGCTTTCTAGCTTGGTCCCTACCCTCAAAACTGAGCACAGCGGCCTCTTGCATTGCAGTTATAATACTGGAAGGGTACTGGAAGGGTTTTTATCAGAAACAACTATTGCCGGCCTAATGGCAGACAAACACTCCAGGCCGTATCTGGAGCGGTTCTGCCTCAAAGCCGCTAAAGTGGCAATTGAGCGAAATCGCACAAGGGCAGTGCAGCCCAGCAATTAGCCGTCGGCAAGAAGAATTGTTAATAGTTTAGTTATATAAAATTTCTCGGTGGTAGGCCATAACATCGGCTGCCGGCGGAAGTTACCACCCACCAGACAAAGTCTTGCCGCCAAGCGATTCGTCGTGATCCAGCATGATGTCTGGTGAAGCCGTACGGAGGACGGGTCTGAGCAGTTGTGTTGCGATGTGTGGTGGGTACGATGCGCCAAATGTTGTTGTGTCGGGAGTTGGGTCGTGGAGAGTCTCCAGATCAATCTCCCTCTAGCGCAGCATCGTTTGGTCGTGTTGGTCTTGGGTTTAACATTGCATCACCTCGCTCAACTGCCATCATCCTTCCTATTCCTAAGTTTTTTAAGTGAATAGGCTTAATAAACTAGTGCGCTTTACCATCAATGATTGCATCACTGCTTACCATCAGGCTGGATTGCAGTCAAGAACTAGTTTATTATTATTTAAAAAAAAAATAAGATATTGTATAAGTAGAAAATTGTACATAAATAGATAAATGTATTTGACAAGTATGATAATGACGAAAGACATAATGTAAGTACACACATCAAAAGTGTCTAGGGATCAACATATATTTTTGCAATAACTTTTCTCCTGATTGATATTAATTAAAATTTTCTTTAAGGATTCATCAAATAAAGTGTTTTCGTTTGTCACAGTAACGATAAACCAAGTCACCTTTGCATTAATAAAGAAATTTGCCATTTTCCTAATAAAGGGATATTAGACATTTGAACCACTAACACAAAAGTTCGAAAAAAAGACTGAAATAACAGTTTTCTCTAAAATTTTATTGGGTAACTTAAACAATTAATAATCCGTGTTTCTACCGCGAACACTAACAACACAAGAACATCGGTTTGGCATACTCAAAATGAGTTCATCCAAATCACGCTGTGGAATGGCCGCCCATGTTCGTTGCAACAACAAAAAACCGGCCAAATGCGAGTCGGACTCGCACACCGAGGGTTCCGCCGTACAAACGTAGCGGTTTACAATTTATGACGTACTAGCTTTCCGCCAGCAGCTTCGCCCGCGTGGAGTTCGGTTATATCGCGCTGTTTAAATTCCCCTCGGGATTTCGGGAACATTAAATTTTTCCGGGATAAAAGGTAGCCTATGTTCTTTCTCAGGGTCTAAAGATTGTCTGTGCCAAACTTCATCAAAATCGGTTGAGAGGTTTAGGCGGGAAAGCGTAACAGACAGACAGAGTTATTTTCGCATTTATAATACTAGCATTAATTTAGAATTTTTCACAGTTTAGAGGCAATTAGATTTAAGAAGTGTTTGATATGAATTTCAACTTTAATATCTCTACGCTTTCATGTGAAAAAGGGTAGGTAGTAAGTTAATAATTATTAAAAAAATATTTCATGTCATGTAAGCAAAAATAATATTTTAATGTTTTATGTAACTTCAAATTTATCATTTTCACAATTTTTCCTTTATCTGTCTGTACTATAATATAACGTTGCTTCGTGCCGAATTTCAAGATTCTGAGTTCACGGGAAGTACCTTGTAGGCAAAGAGATTTAAGATATATAGAGAGGGCATGTGTCAAAATGGCATAGAAAAACTGTGATCCCATGGCTCAGTTCCGCCATCTAGTACAATATAGCAAAATTAGGTCGACAATTGGAGACATCAAATAGTAAAAATGAAATAAGTTTATATAAAATATATTCAGCTATTGCCCGGTAGGTAGCCAGTGTGGTCTATGTTGCCACATCTGATTTAATAGCCTAGTATAGTTCAAATCGGGTAAATAAATATTGAAAAGTAAACAAATTAAGTGAAACTTGTCTTGTACAAACAAAAACTGTTTTAGAATTTTATTCGCTACTATTCATTTACCGTGACACCGTCTATTGGCATTTTAGATGTTTTATGCTTACGAATTATTTTAACGCTCAGTTTATTGCGATTTTGAGTGTAATAGACCTTTTAGGCCATAAAGCGCATTTTGTTTTGCAATTTTCGTTTGCATTTCGTTTTTAGCAAAATTATTCTTTTTACACGTTTGTTTGCAAATATTTTTAAATGGCAATGCAAAAAACTGTGGTAGGGTTTGTATCATTTCGATATAAAGTTATCGATAATATTCAAAGAAGTTACTACGACGATGTTTTGTCGCATTATGATAGCTTGAAACAAAAAATTAGGAAGCAGAATAATTATGGGTAATTTCAAGTTTACAAGTTTCTTATTTATATAATTCGTTAAATATGTTGCGTTAAAGTTTAAAATTGCCGATTAGTACTGAAAATCTAAATAATTGCTTATTTTTTAATTTTTAAATAATTCATTTATAATCAATATATAGGAAGGTCGTTTATGCCTTTGTGATAGAACTCTGAGGATCTAGACTGCACAAACTGTGTGAAAGCAGAACTGCCTCCTGGGAAGAAAACTTCTTGTCACGTAGATAATTGTCCAAATTACGACAAAAATGGTAGTCTGCTGGAGCAAGACCTTTACCAGATACGTACGCCATTATCTTTAAAAACGGCAAAAAAATCACGGTTATTGTATGGGAGCCCGCCTTCAGTATTTATTTTATTTTAATTATTTATCTGTAATTTGAATATATAACCAAATATTCTGTGAACATTTTAAGCGTCTATCTGTTTCCATTATTAATATGGAGCAAAAAACGGCAAAAATTCACGTTTGTTGTATGGGAGCCCCCTTAAATATTTTATTATTTTTATTCTTAGTACTTGTTGTTATAGCGGCAACAGAAATACTAACACAATATCTGGAAATTACAACTGTCTCGCTATTACGGTTTATGAGATACAGCCTGGTGACAGACGGACAGACGAACAGAGAAGTCTCATGAATAGGGTTCGTTTTACCTTTTAGGTACGGAATCCTGAAAATCACAAAGTAGCTCGTAATCATTGTACTACATATACGTACCTACATATTTTATGAACATATTTCATTATAAATAAGTTTTGTAATCTATGTACTTATCCACTTAACCGTAAATTTTATTCCAATTTTTACGGTTAAGTAGAAAAGTACTGAAATTAATAACTTACTATTTCATTTCTAATACAAGGTACCGATTCTTTTTTTTTAATTTGATCGACAAGTCTTTCCAAAGTAGATAACTTCTCTTTTAAAATGCATTGAGCATAATTTCGACGAATGAGACGGAAGCCAATTTTCTTCTCTACGGTCTATCTGGACAAATCCTATCCACTTTTTCCCTACAACATTATTTTTATTCGGAAACCAAAAATAACAAAAACCTAGATAAATGAATAGTAATTGTTCATTCAATTTTGTTTATTAATATGATATGATTATGTTTAAATAGAGTTAATAATAAACAAACTTGAAATATAGTAATATTTTAAGTTTATTTAGCTATATTTTAAATGTCAATAAAATACAACAAAATATATTCATCTTAATAAGTATTATCGATAACTAAATCGATAAACAACATTACTACATCTCTACAAGAAAATAGTAAAACTACTCAACAATAGAGGGCGCTTATTACAATAATGGAAAATTTTCTAGAACTATTTAAGATTTTTTTAAAATTTGAATTGCAGACGAAATATAAATAATTCATAGAAAAACATTCCGAAGTTAGGTCCAGTCGTTTTACTATAACGGGATGTACAGTAACACAAAGCGCAACATGGCATATTTCCTTAGAAAATGTTTATTCTTGGTGGACACAAATTACGTCCTGACGCGCAGACTAGACTGAGCGACTTTTAACCAAGTCGATAAAAGTATTGGCTTACGATTTTGTTCGTGATGTCCTATCTATTGTAAATATAATTTTAATGTCTTTGCTTGTAGGTTTTGATTCCCTAGCGTGTGACGGAAATTCGTCTAAGGTGTCGGTATAAACTGCTGTATCTTTTGATCGCTTTAACGTAGAAGTTTGATTTTTTCACTGCTTAAAGGAACAATAGACCTAGGTATTTGGTATAAATTTCAATTTGATACCTTTATTAGTTCGTGAGAAATAAGGTAGTAAGTTTCATTTTATTAAAATATGTTTATTAAATTATATAACTAAAAAATGTGATTTTCGCAATTTTTCCTATATTTACATTATATGATAATCCTTCATGCCAAATTTCAAGATTCTGAGTTTACGGGAAGTATCCTGTAGGTTTTGATTCCTTTGCGAGTGTCGAAAATTTGTTGAAAATATCGACATATCGGCTATATCTTTTGATTGGCTTGGCTTAGAAGTTTGATATTTTCACAGCTTAAAGGGACAATAAACCTAGGTATTTGGTATAAATTTCAATTTGATAACTTTATTGGTTCGTGAGAAATAAGGTAGTAAGTTCCATTTTATTAAAATATGTTTATTATATTATATAACTAAAAAAATGTGATTTTTGCAATTTTTCCTATATTTGCATTATATGACAATCCTTCATGCCAAATTTCAAGATTCTGAGTTTACGGGAAGTATCCTGTAGGTTTTGATTCCTTTGCGAGTGTCGAAAATTTGTTGAAAGTATCGACATATCGGCTGTATCTTTTGATTGGCTTGGCTTAGAAGTTTGATATTTTCACAGCTTAAAGGGACAATAGACTTAGGTATTTGGTATAAATTTCAATTTTATAACTTTATTCGTTCGTGAGAAATGAGGTAGTAAGTTCCATTTTATTAAAATATGTTTATTATATTATATAACTAAAAAATGTGATTTTCGCAATTTTTTCTATATTTTCATTATATGACAATGCTTCATGCCAATTTTCAAGATTCTGAGTTTACAGGAAGTATCCTGTAGGTTTTGATTCCTTTGCGAGTGTCGAAAATTTGTTGAAAATATCGACATAATCGGCTGTATCTTTTGATTGGCTTGGCTTAGAAGTTTGATATTTTCACAGCTTAAAGGGACAATAGACCCCAGTATTTCATGTGAATTTCAGCTTGATACGTCCACGCGTTCTTGAGATAAAGGGTGGTGACAGACAGACAGACAGACAGACAGACAGACAGACGGACAACAAAGTGATCCTATAAGGGTTCCGTTTTTTCCTTTTGAGGTACGGAACCCTAAAAAGGTCTTCTTGCGACTGGATACCCTCCATATTCGGCAGAGCTCTTCTCTGTCGCATATCCCATGCATGCTCAATCGGGTTCAAGTCTGGCGACTGAGCAGGCCAGGGCAGGACATTGATGTTAGCTGCGGCGAGAGTCTGTCTTACAACTCTTGCGGTGTGCGGTCGGCGCATTATCATGCATTAACTGAAATAAGGGACCGATTTGCACTTGTAGAGGAACGATGACGTCTGATACAATCGTTTCAGCATAAATTTGAGCGTTGAGGTTGCCTCTGATCCAAATACCCGCCCATACCATGATGGTTCCACCACTATAAGGATGGACTTCCTGGCAGGATTTTAATCGCTGTTGGCGTCCAGGGGTTCTCCAGTGTCGTATACGTCTTGTATCCGGTCTCATACCAAAACGAGACTCATCAGAAAAGCACACGAAACGCCATTGTTCTTCTGCCCAATTTCTGTGTTCAAGAGCCCATTGATATCGAATCCTATGATTGTGCATTGCTATAGGTGGTACCCGTAGCGGTCTTCGGGAATGAAGGTTCACTTCATGCAAGCGGTTTCTGACTGTTTGGTCGCTAATTAAGTTCCCTGAAGAGTGATGAAGCCTCACGGCTAACATCATGGCAGTTATTGTTGGAGCTCTTCGAGTTAAGATTTGAATGTATCGGTCTTGTCTCCGTGTGGTGCAGCGATACCGTCCTCCATGGCGCTCAGCCACGGTACCAGTGCTTCGGTAACGTGTCCAAAGTCGACTGATAACACTCTGACTTGTATTCAGAGCTAAAGCCACAGTACGTTGCCGGGAACCAGCTTCTATCATTTCCACGGCTCTGAGCATTTCTTCCCTGCTTAAATGACGTCGCCGCTCCATAATAACGTTGGTTTTAATCAGTAGTAGGGAAACAGTAGCACTAATAATGTCTTCAATGCGTTGTATGTTTTATAGGGAAAATATTGACAGCTGATTTTCATCTTTTACTCGAATTTGATTCACAGTTCCTGATTCAAATTATGAAATGCACCAAAAAGGATCCATATAAATTTATAAAATCATAAATTTATTACAAAGCCACATCTCAATCTCAAGAAATCCGCATAAAAATGCTTGATCCCTAGACACTTTTGATGTGTGTATATATAGCAATGATAAAATATTGTAATAATAATCCTACTAATATTATAAAGGCGAAAGTTTGTAAGTATGGATGTATTGATGTTTGTTACTCTTTCACGTAAAAACTACTGAATGGATTTGGTTGAAATTTGGCACAGGGGTAGATAATAGTCTGGAATAACACATAGGCTACTTTTTATCCCGGAAAAATATGCAGTTCCCGTGGGATACGAAAAATATTAGTCCACGCGGGCGGAGCCGCGGGCGAAAGCTAGTGATACATAAAAATGATATAAAAGACAAAGTTGGAAAAGAGTAGTTCAAAAAATAGCCAATGTCACAAAGCAGCAGGCGGAAAAAAGGAATTGACAGTAAAAACTTACTAAATAAGGATTCTTGCCACGCAAGAAGTAAAGACGTAAACGCCCTGTGATAACGGGTGTCTAGGTACCTATATATATAAAAAAAACCTAATTAAGTTGTATTCAGAGTGATTAGTACAAGCCAAAACCTTTGAGTAGGTAACTGAACTGAGTGTAAGTTATTGTAGCGTAAAAAAACTTTATAATTTTTCCAGTAATTCATATTCGTTTACTTTTTGGTCGAATATATCGCGAATACAGGAGAGATGCTTGGGTATCTAATTCGTCTGGTGTATTTGTCCAACCTGGTTTGAACTATTCTGAAATACCACTATTTTCACTAGCTAAACTAACAGCTACAGTTACGTGTTTACAGACTAGAATTTATACACTGATAAAATACACAAGTATTTCAGTTACCGTTTTCTGTATTTTCAAACTAACGATTTCAGTAACAATTAGGTTTCAATATACAGCGTTTCATAGCTGAATTAATACAGAGGACGGATCTGAGCAGTTGTGTTGCGATGTGTGCCGGGTACGATGCGCCATGATATTGTTGTGTCGGTAGTTTGGTCGTGGCGGGTCTCCAGATCAATCTCCCTCTGGCGCAGCATTGGTGGTCGTGTTGTTGGGTTTAACATTGCATCACCTCGCTCAACTGCCGTCTTCCTTCCTATTCACTAAGTTTTTTTTAAGTGATTGGGCTTAATAAACTAGCGCGCTTTACCATCAAAGATTGCATCACTGGTTACCATCAGGCGGGATTGCAGTCAAGCACTATTTTATAATTATTAAAAAAAGGAGTAAAGATCATTTAAAGCGTATAAAAAAAGTGAATGAACATTTTGTGTGTTTGAAGTGTTGGACGTGTTTTTAACAAGAGGTCTTAAGTATAAGGTTATTGGTCTGGCATTATTTCAAACTGGAACCCAGCATGTCGTGTAGGCAATACTTCGAAAACATGTGACATCTACTAAACCGCGTGGTAGATCGAGGCTCTCTCCCTCTCGCCGGGAGGAGGCCTGAGTCCCAGAAGTGGGGACATTATAGGCTGATTATTTTATGTCATGTTACTTGGAATTCGGAGTCTGTAAATGAGCCTGATTGACAGCAGTAGGCCCACTCCTTATTACAATGGGACATATACTACTACTAGCTTTCCGCCCGCGGCTTCGCCCGCGTGGAGTTCGGTTATATTGCGCTTTTTAGATTTCCCTCGGGAACATCATATTTTTCCGGGATAAAAGGTAGCCTATGTTCTTTCTCAGGGTTCAGAGATTGTCTGTGCCAAATTTCATCAAAATCGGTTGAGAGGTTTAAGCGGGAAAGCGTAACAGACAGACAGACAGACAGACAGATAGACAGACAGACCGACAGACAGACAGACAGAGTTACTTTCGCATTTATAATATTAGTATGGATTATTTAACTTTGCCTTCAAGGTTTTTAAAAGAAGAGAGCTTTTTTCGCTAGCTCTTCAACTTCTCACCCTTCTTAAGTATTTAAGTTTATATGAAACAAAATATTTTGAATTTGACACAGTTCTTATTTAAAATGCGACCATTTTAAAATATATAATTAAACACAAGATTGAAGTTTTATTCAATTACTTAGTACAACTGTAATATTCAATTTTGTTATTTAAGTTTTCAAAATCACAATCAAAAGATAGTTATTCCAACTAGGCTTAGAATTATGAAGGTAAACAAAATAATTAATAACAGAAAATTAAAACAATGAACATGAACAAGTCGTGGTGGCCTAGTAGGTTAAACACCAGCCTCTCAAGTATGAGTGTAGGTTAGATTCCAGGTCAGGCAAGTACCGCTCCATTACCTCAATACTTCTCCATATAAGAGGAGACCTATGCCTAGCAGTGAGACGATAAAAATGGTTGATGATGAACCTCTATAGGCTGAAAAAGAAGAAAAATGTTTGATGTCTGGTGAAGCCGTACCGAAGACGGGCCCGAGCAGCTGTGTTGCGCTGTGTGCCGGGTACGATGCGTCAAATGTTGTTGTGCTCGCTCAACTGCCGTCTTCCTTCTTATTCACTAAGTTTTTTTTAAGTGATTGGGCTTAATAAACTAGCGCGCTTTACCATCAAAGATTGCATCACTGCTTACCATCAGGCGGGATTGCAGTCAAGCGCTAGTTTGTAATTGTAAAAAAATGTCACCCCGTATATTAGATCCAAACTAATGACGTCATCAAACCACCACGCAACATTGCATTCTTGCTTCACTCTCCCCACAAACCAGTGTTGACGCAAGCTCAGCAAAAATAATTAAATCTTAATCTTTGAAAACAGCTTTTAAGTAAAAATGAGGGTATTAAGTTAAAGGATTACTGATGTGGTTCTGTGGATTAGTTCCACGTCTGTTTCCGACGCTGTAGTAATTATTTTCACTTAATCCAATACTGGTTGCCGCGCGAGCAAGCAGGATTTAATTTATATTTTCTTTAATAACCAAGAGAGGTCCGAGGAGGGCGGGGGGGGAGTCTGCTAATTCGTGATATTTTTACATAATCATAGCTGTGCTTTAATCGTGTTAAGTACCAATATTCTGTCGGTTATTTTGAAGGCACGTGTACTAGATGGGGGTGGGGATGGATATAGGGGTTGGTCTCAATATACAACGTTATTTGTTGTTTATCCGACAGCCTCTTGCGTAGCGGACGCGGCCGCTGCGCAGATAACGCAGGTTCGATCCCCGCACACAGTGCAAGTATTTGTATGCATGAATGAATGGCTGGTCTGGTCATGCCTCAGCACGTTAAGGGCCTTACT
This sequence comes from Sesamia nonagrioides, assembly GCA_017933935.1. Lineage (NCBI taxonomy): Eukaryota > Metazoa > Arthropoda > Insecta > Lepidoptera > Noctuidae > Sesamia > Sesamia nonagrioides. Next base: position 11,914 of record JADWQK010000787.1, read on the forward strand.
CTCATTTAGTAGCGTAAAATGGTCACTTTAGGAAGCTAATTTCTTATTAACGGCTTGGTTTTGAGATTTCAAAAAAATATGTCTTGTCTATTGATTCATGTACAATATTTACTCCAGATGATTTTTTCGTAGGACTAACGCTTTTGCCTTAAAAAAATATTTACCTGAACGCTATTTTTGGCTAATATTCGTTATTACTTCTAAACGGCATTGATGTTTGAAAATATTTTTACACTGAAAAATTCGTGGTTAGAGGTACTACAGATATGCCAAAGCTTATTTAAATCCATCAACATTTGCCAAGAAAATATCCTGATTTTGAAACAAGGTTCAGAGGTGCTCTGCGCGGGCACAGGCGGCAGTCGTGCGTTAGCATTCAGACGGGAGGGTTGTGTCGCTCGCTGCTCTGCTCCGGCTATCGCCGACTACGCGTGTTTATTTGTGTTAGTGCAAATATTTACGAGCGAATCGTGTCAGTGTGCGATCATAGATTAGCTCGCAAAGGAGAATTGAAAATGCGTGTGGTGGCGTAAGTATCTACCTACCTATACTCTTGTATTTATATCTATATATTACTGTATTTATCTTTATGATTACTATTAGCTTTTGTAACCATTTTTTCTTTTATAATTGAAGTTAAATAATTGCGAATTGTTCCAGGAAATAACAAATCATTAGAAGTGATAGGCAATATAGACAAACAATATAATATAGAAGACTCTATTCAGGTAAGTAAACACTCGCACTTAGATTATAATTTATAAGTTTGTAATTGGCTATATAATACGTTATAGCAACCAATAGTTCGATAGTTTATATCAACATTTGCATAAAAGTTCACATAAGGTTCCAGTTAAATATCAAGTAACATACTATTTGGTAATTTGTAAGGAGATTTAAAAATATTAATCTTATTAGAAATTTACGTAACTTGAAAATGTGATTTTTTGTTTATGGTGATATGAACCAAAAATTAGGGAACAATGAAGGGTTTTGGTGTAAAAACAGTTTTACAAAAAGTTTTGAGTTGATAGGATTTTTAGTTTTCGAGATATTAGCAAATATGTGTAATAAAAACTCTTATCTAACTTCGATTATTTTAAATGATCGATTATCTTCCTGTAAATATTTTATTTCTATAAGTGATGGTTTAGTTTAAACTTAAAGTATGCTGTCGGGAAGCCGATGGACGCGGGCTGCCCAAGACCGGTCATTGTGGAAAGCCTTTGGGGGAGGCCTTTGCCCAGCAGTGGACCTCTATAGGCTGAAGAAGAAAAAGGAAATGGTGTCATTTTATAGACTAAGTTTAAGGAATTCAAAAACTATGTAAGGGATGAATTCTGTCGATGATTTTATATAATTTCATGGTCCATCTCATTGTCTATAAACATTGCACCCTGCGTCTCGGCCAATCAAGGCAAAAGGACGAAATGTCATTGTATAAAGTGTAGAGGACGCATTGGATGCACTATATTCTAAACGGAATTTCTTATAATTTTAGCAAAGCAAATACAAATAGGTAAACGTATTTTTTTTTTGTACCTTGATGCAATAATATCAAGAATGTTTAGAATGTCACAGTTATAAGTAAATTTTTCTGTTTTTTACAAATAATATTGTAATAAAATTTTTCGACTTACTGATGGACAGATATACCTACCTCCTCGCTCTATACTTGAGGTCTGACTTTTGCCTTCCATGTTATAATAACACAATACGGCCATTTAAAAAAAAAGTCGATAATATTTCAACAAGATCACAAAAGTTGAAAGAATATCCAATTCATGTAAAAAAAGTCGAACTTCGAATTTTTTTCTTGTACTACATACTTAATTTTGCAATGAAACTAATTGGACGCTTTATATACGGATATTGGTCGTCTAGTGTACGACTACGCACCCTCTAGTCTTTCTTTTAATTCCTTGACAAAAATCTTTAATTAAAATATATGTTATATCTTTTTTCAGCTCAAAATATCACCAAAACCTCAACAAGTCTCAAGCTGTTTCATCGAAGGGCGACGCATAGTTAATATTGCTTATTTTTATTCAGAACTAAAGAAGCGCCAAGCGCGTAGTTATAGACTGTGGTTTAGAATCTGTGGATATTGTTGGAGAACGACAAGTGGGACTACATTCCCTATTTAAATGCCGTATGTGTATGGAAACATTTTGCATAGAGAAATGACAATCCTACAGAAATCAATATCAGCTGTGCAGTTGTAGGAATAATAGCAATAGGAAGTAGCCATTAGTAGCAACTGCAAAAACTTTCTGCAGCTTTAGATTTGCCTATAATCTCGCATGTGAGTTATCGGATCGAAGAATTAAAATTTATAGATGTTTAAAATAAGTCCTGTTTTATTTGAAACCTCATTACGACGGAGTACAGTCAATCCGACGTCACTGACACAGTATAAATAAAGTTAGTACTTTATTTATACTGTGTCAGTGACGTCGGATTGACTGTACCGTCTTCATGGAAAACGGCCGAAACTACGCGCTTTGTAATCTCATGCTATATTAGATAGCACGGTTAGCGCAGTGGTTAAGCTACTGACTGCTGCGCTGCGTGTCGCGGGTTCGATTCCCGCGCGGAACAAATATTTGTATGACCTACAAGTAGTTGTTCCAGGTGTGGCTTTTTGTGTATGTGAATTTATATGTTTGTAAACGCACCCACGATATAGGAGTAATAACTAGTGTGGGGCAATCCTTTTTTTTTTAATGAAAATATCACAGAGTTCCTAGTGCGAGTTTGTTTTACGTTAACGCGATGGACTCGTTTATGTCGTTTGCACTAGTAATACTACTAGTATTTAATACAAGGATACTGCAAAGACACGATACCTTACCTACTTGCTCTACTCGTTAACTGAAAAGTAGTGAAAAAAAATTCAAATATTTTAATATTTTGTATCGATAGATATTACCATCTACCATGAATTTTTATATTAATATATTATCGTTTGATGTTACCATTTATCGATACAAAATATACATATATCGGTCTTGCATCCATACCCCCGTCTAAAACCGTAGGCACAAATTGCGACCTACACGCGGCGTGTCTGCGCCTCTGGATATTCTTTGATCGTCGTTTTAGTTTAGCGCGCCACCGCGCGCATTTTACGAATTCGGGAGTACGGCGTTTAGCTCCGCCCACAGGCACAAGGTCATTGAGACTACTATACACCTTAAGCCATTGGTCCCGGTTGCCATACGAACATCTAGTGGCAGCCGTTACGGGTTGTTGGAGCCCTCAAAAGTCCAACAATTGGTCTAACTGCAATGCTTCGATGTCGCCTTCGGGTTGTGGAGATCAGACGGCAGTCGCTTCACGGAAAATGTCGAAGTTTAGCCATATCAGCAGTTGGACTGGTAAAGCGGACCCCAGGCTCCAATACTGAAAAAGCTTCGGATGCGACTGGGATTAACGCTGAGATAATGACGATGATTTTTTGTTTATGCGAAACCTGAAAATAGTGTGATCTGAAGAAGTAACTGAATCGATTTCAATCATTTTTACACCATGTTATATTTTTTCCCAAAAAGATTTAGAAATTGTTGCACTTTGGTTACCGAGCGCGCACGGTAGATCATAGTACTCCACGCTCACGCAACAGCTGACGCCAGAGGTCAATGCACCGCGCTCGCCTGCCTGAGTGGAGCGTGGACCATATTTTAGTTGGCCAAGTAGGATAACAAGCTGACATGATATCTTTTTAAAATTTCTTTACTTAAAAATACTGGACACGTGTTTGGGATTTGGCAAAAACAAAAAAATAATGTTGTATTTATATTTGTCTAACCTTTTCCTAATTATGTTGGGATTTAATTCCAGTCTGACCGAATGCATACATGAATATGAATAATTATTATTATGCGACTGCTTATGGTCCTCTAAGCCCAGTTACTAGAATTACTGAGTATGATCACCTAATCTCCTGGTGAAGGTCGCGGGAAGCCGATGGATGCGGGTAGCACAAGACCGGTCATTGTGGAAAGCCTTAGGCCTTTGTCCAGCAGTGAACCTCCGCCAAGCGATTCATCGTGTTCCGGCATGATGTCTGGTGAAGCAGTACGGAGGACGGATCTGAGCAGTTGTGTTGCGATGTACGTGCCGGGCACGATGTGCGAAATGTTGTTGTGTCGGAAGTTAGGTTGTGGAGGCTTCCAGATCAATCTCCCTCTGGCGCAGCATCGTTGGTCGTGTTGTTGGGTTTAACATTGCATCACCGCGCTCAACTGTCGTCTTCCTTCCTATTTACTCAGTTCTTTTGAGTGATAATAATTAAATCTTCTAACAATAGCAATTTAAGCACACGGCACATATACTACCTAAAACTAACCGCAACGACGGCCCTTTGAAAAAAATGCTGCAGAAAATTTCCCTTCTCCCGATTACATGAGGGGTCTCTTTCACTAGCCGACAATGTGATGTAAAGTGACTCACAATGAGAGCCCTCGGCCACCACTCCAAGGTCTTTGTCTCACCATGCATTGTTCAAACGCTAAAGTCGGTTTTTTTTTAACACAATAGAAATTTTCTAACAAATTTTTTTGTGAGACGATCGTGATGTTGAGAAAATGCATTATTATATTGTTTGAAGTTCGTAATACATTTTTGTTAGCTTTATTGTTAATCTTTTTCAGTGTATTTAGAACGGAATGCTTGGAAACATAGTTGTTTTTAGAATTCGTTGAACATATCAAATTGAATATTGTACATATTTTTTCAGAAATCGCTATTCGCTCAAAAAACATTTCTATACGGCCCATCAAAATTGTGAAAATATTTACCTAGACTGAATACAAACGTATTTTTTCTAATTCCATCCACAGTAACATTTTTAAACGAAAATATGTTCGAAAATATGTTGTGTGTATGTTGTGTGTGTGTGTTATGTGAAAATATGTTGTGTGTGTATGTGTGTGTGTGTTATCGCAAAGGTCCGGCAGTACTTCACACCTGGGCAGCTTCTAATGTTATACAAAGCACAGGTCCGTTCGTGTGTGGAGTACTGCAGCCACATTTGGGCTGGTGCTGCTAAGTGTCATCTGGCCACTTTGGATTCAGTGGAGAGCGTGCGAAAGAGGCTGATTGGTGACCCTGATCTAACTCGAGATGGTCTCCAAAGCCTAGAGCACAGGCGTAGAGTAGCCAGCCTTTCGGTGTTCTATAGGATGCATTTTGGGGAGTGTGCGAGGGAATTGCATGATTTAATTCCCCCATCTCCGTTCCACCAGCGGACGACCCGTCGTACGGCTGGTTTCCACCCTTACGTTGTTAACACCACTACGATCCGGACGAAGCGTTTCGCCTCCTCCTTTATACCGCGTACATCGAGGGACTGGAATAATTTGCCAGCGGCGGTGTTTCCGTCGAACTACAATTTGAGTGTCTTCAAGGCTAGAGTGAATAGGCTGTCCAGATTCTTTCACCACAAACTATAAATACTGAACTTGTTAAACTATTTATACCAACACGCTCGAAAGAGCCGAAAGGTTTTTTTTTATTTGCATTGACAGATGTGGTTGTTCCACGTTTAACAACAGAATATGTAGGCATAGCAGGTACAGAAGACTAAGAGAAAGAAAAGAACGCACGCACACAGACACACAGTGAGTGCAGGCGCACTCGCAACTGGCATTAATTTGTTTGAGACAATTTAAAACCACACAAAAGACATCGCTTTTCCGACACCTTTTTTCTTTTAGTTTCTGCTAAATATAAGTAAATTATTTCATCACCACTGCTATCATAACGGTGAAGGAAAACATCGTGAAGGAACCGGCATCTCTTAGAGACAAAAAAAAAATCTGTTCCCGGATCTCAGCGAGAGAAGGCCTGTGACCCAAGAGTGCAAACATTATAGGCTGATTATGGTTATTATGATGAATTTTGCATTTATTTATTTTATCCTTTTTGGTACAAACTTATAAATTACTAGCTTTCCGCCCGCGGCTTCGCCCGCGTGGAGTTCGGTTATATCGCGCTTTTTAGATTTCCCTCGGGAACATCATTTTTTTTTTCGGGATAAAAAGTAGCCTATGTTCTTTCTCAGGGTCTAAAGATTGTCTGTGCCAAATTTCATCAAAATCGGTTGAAAGGTTTATGCGGGAAAGCGTAACAGACAGACAGACAGAGTTACTTTCGCATTTATAATATTAGTATGGATTTACCAGTCAACGAAGGGTAGGTACCTATTTGGCTGAGAACAATGATAAAAAGCTATACAAACTAGGCTAGTTACTAAATAATTCTTATCGTCAACGACAAATCAAAATTCAATTTTTGCTATAACATATTTTTGCTGTAACAGGCAGCTTATTATCCAAGATTGGTATTTTACTAGAAATCTCCATGTGTCCATCCACAAAGCTTTTGAAAGACATGCAACGTCTACGGTAGCTTAGACAGGATAATTAACTTTCTTAAGGTCAAAACACAAAAGAAACATTTTCCTCAGTTCATTTTCATTATGCAGGCAAAGATGGTTTCAATGGCGTCGTCGCCTTTATAAAAATTATGTTTCTTTTTCTGTTTTAAGCCAAGTCTTTTGTTAGACTTTGATCTCAGTAAAAAAATGTGGCCACTGTTTGCTAGGAATTACTTTATCTGGAAACCTGGTAGGATAAGGTGTTTTTACTGATCGACAGGCTTCAACATAGTTGGGAAAAAGCTCTAAAAATTAGTGGGTATTTGAGTGTCTTCAAGGCTAAAGTAAATAGGCGCTTAAGCCAAATTTTTTGTTAGACTTTGACGTAAGCAAAAAAATGTGACCACTGTTTTCTTGGGATTATTTTATCTGGAAGCCTAATAGGATGAGATGTTTTTAAAGGGATTCACTGGTCGACAGGCCTCAACATAATTGGGAACAGGCTCAATGAGTACGAATTTAAGTGTCTTCAAGGCTAGACTCGGAAGGCAAGGCTCGTTTACCCCAACGGTTGTCGGTCCTGCGGCATATGTGTACCAGCGCTAGCTTATAATTTAAAAAATAATTGGAATGTATTCACTTTATTATCACTGTGATTGTTAGATTGAATCAATAATTACTGATAAACAGTTCTGGTCATAGTAACTAAAATTATCTAACATTTAAAATAATAATATGTACAGTTGAAAACAGGCAATTAATTGCAGTGATCATGACGCAAAAATTACAGAAACACAAAAAAATAAGAAGTCATTCAGGGAAATATGCGTCACATCCACAAAAACGGCTGTCGCTTAGCATTATGCTACGACCCTATGCAAGACACAACTGGAACTTCTTTTTTTAACAATAAAATTTTATTGTTATTATTAAAAATCACCCATTTAAACTACTTAACACTTAATGTAAAGTTGTTCCTGTATCATATTGTTACGAATGCACCTTATGTCGATGGTATAAGGTTCAATATCGCGTGACATGCAATGCGTAACTTTAAGGCCTATGACTCGAGACCTAGGCGTCCTAGAGGTACAATATAAAAACGCATTGCTAGACCTGGGGGGTTTATCGAATAGTACAGGTTTCATTGACAACGTAAACGAAGTGTTGACATAAAAATTAATTAGAAACTCGTTTCCGGGAAGTACCTGTAGGTACTTGCTAAACGTACTCGAAATTGTGTGCTATTATTATTAATTCTAGAGAGGTCTGGAATGTTCGATCAGCTGGCCTATATAAAGCCCCGTAACGCCAGCCCGCAGTCGCCAGTCAGACTGACTTTGACTAGCGAAGAGGACAAGCGACAGTTAAGAAGCGACATCAGCTACGTTCTACTTGTCACTGCATACGATCGACTGTACCTTCTTGCCAATAAACTTCGTAACCCTTAACCGGTATTTTAAAACTCCCAGCCCGTAACAACTGGTCTCAGAAGTGGGATGCCGGTCACGCCAAGGGATGACGAAAGAGTTCGCACGCGACGACAAGCAGCGATGGATTTGGCACGTCAAGAGGAAGAAGCGGTGCCCTTGCATCTGCCCTTGTTAGTGGCTCACTGAACAGCGCAAATAAAGATTTATTTTGCGGGCGCAAATAAAGCTGTATTTTATTTTAGGATTCTGCCATGTTTAGCTGAGCATGGCAGAATTCTAGGCAGAAATAAAACAATACCAGGCAAAATCCCGGGCAGAAATTCAGGCACAAATTAAAAGTGTAGCAGAATCCCAGACAGAAACCCAGGCAAAAATAGATAGATCCTAGGCAGAAACCCAGGCAAAAATAGAAAAATTCCAGCAACTAGTATTAGAACTAAATGAAAAGTGGGAAAAATGAAAGTAGAAGTCAACGAGCTTAGACTATTTAAACAGCACAACAAGATGCACGTATGGACCACCAAGATACGCGTATAGAGAAACAAGATTGTCGTTTAGAGAGTACAAAAAGGAGATATTAAAGGAGTAGGTACCTAGTGTGTTGGTGAAGTCTAAGTACCTCATTTTGACGAAACAACGTCATGGGTGGCCTTCCGCCTTCAATTCGAAGAGATCGCAAGAGGTAACAATTGGTACGACAATCAAGCTCTAACGGCCCTTATAATACTAATAATAATAATTCATTTATTTCAGATTATTCCATATTTGTTAGTACAATTTCGAGCTTATAAACTAGTTTAATAATGCATAAAATACACGATACGATACATTTTTATCAATAACTGGCGGACTGAGTGAAGTCCCCGATGATGGTGAAAAATCGCTATAAGACTGCGTGCAGTCTTATCCAGCGAGCCAGCATCGGAGAGTCCCATCGGTCTACCAACGCGCGCAGGATGGTATTGGGACTGTCGCGCGTGTGGCGTAAAATAGAATCGCACCGTTTGCGCATGATGGCCGCAAAGCCGTCCATGCCAGCCTCCGCAAAGATTGCCGAGGCACTGCAGTAGCGCGGCAGTTCCATCAGCACCCGGAACGCATTATTATATTGAATGCGCAGATCGCTGTATGTGCGCTGCGTAAAGTTAACCCACAGACAGCAGGTGTAAAAGGACTGACAGTACGCTTTAAATAGCGCAGCTTTGACAGTCCCCGTGCACCGTGCAAACCTGCGGGCTGACATGTTGCATCGGACAGACAGCGACCTGCGTTCCCTCTCAATACGCTCCTCCTCCTCCTCTCTTCTCCTAATGCTTGCTTTGCGTGGTGATGCCGTACGAATCCTTGAGAATATTTCCGGAGATTGCAATACCCTAGCCTGTCTGTTAGAAGCGAGAATAGATAAATAAATAAATAAACAGTAGGCAACGGAAATAGAACGTATGGTTCGGAAGGCGTGTGTATTGTAACATTATGGAACTCTGGGTCGCTAATTCTACTACCCGGCAGTTACAGTAAATTTAATTATATAAATACTTGGTAGTTATGAGCATTAACAAAACAAATATTATTTAAAACAAACCCGCCTGCATAAAACTCTAACGAACTGAAAAGGTAGAAATAAGTTGAACAATCGCAGTTGGGGGACTGTTCTATGGAATACTTGTTTAACTAGCTAAGAAGTCCCCCAACTGCGATTGTTCAACTTATTTCTACCTTTTCAGTTCGTTAGAGTTTTATGCAGGCGGGTTTTTTGTTTTTAAATAATATTTTTTATTTCTATCTTTTTAGTTTTAACAAATTATGTTTCTAATGTTGGAAAACTTAAAAAAAATGTTTAATTTCTTTTTTCATCGTTCCATTTAATATTAAAAGTGCACGTTATATACATATTTTCTAATGAGTATTTTAAATCCTTCATTTTAAAACCAATTCGATAAGTTTGGTTGATAAAAATTACCTCATAATTATGGCGTCAAACATCCGCCATTTTGTTTTTTTTTTAATGTCACCGTCTAAGACAAATCTAACGATGTCTCAAATGTGAAAATCCGTTAGCCGGTTCTGGAGATACAAGATAATAAAGAATATTACATACATTCATATATACAAGATACGCGCTTTGTGCATGCCTCCGAATGTAATTCTGTTTATAATTTTGCAAAAAATTGAAACTCACTGACTTTTGTGCTGAAATTTCTAAGTGTTCATTAATTACGTAGGTACGGGGACGACAGCAGGTCAAGCTACCTCAAACGGTCAGATATTTCCAATCAACATAGAGCCTTAATGCTGTAGAGATAAAGTTGAAAATCTAATAAGGAAATCTGACAGATTGTAGTAGCTTGATGCTGTTTCAATGTAGGTTTCTGGATTTATCATTGTATTTTTTTTAAATGCCTTATCATTGAATTCTCATCTTGTTTTAGTCTTTTCAGTTGATTTTTAATTGTAGTTATCCATGCAAGTGGTTTTTTCGTTTATTTAATTATTAATAAATGTATGTCTTTTTAGTTAAGAAATATTACGTAACCGGATTAATTCCTTAAATGAGTTTATGTCATGTGGTTGATTTAGCAATTTGTTAGGGTTAAGAAAACTGATATCAAGTCCGGAAAGAGTCCTCACTCTACTCAAAGCAACTGCTGGGTCTAAAGTTGTGACCTGTAGTTTATGCACCGTCACTGCCCAGCATAAAATTAAGGGAAACATTCGTCGCTCAATCTTGCCTTTACCACGTAAAGCATTAAATTCTGTAGCACGAGGCTGGATCCAGACTCCAATACCAGGTAGGTTCCCTGTTATACTTGTGTTATCGAGCTCCACAAATACCGCTGGTAGTTTTCCTGGCTCCAACTGCTTTCTGCGTAGTGCTGGCCAATCTATTCATCGGATAATACCCATAGCACCGTTAACCAGCCCATGGTTAGCATTGATGTTCCGTCTTAGCATGGCTCGAGAGCTTATACCTAATTTGAGTTGGTTTGGTATACTACCTGATTTATTGGGATCTTCAGGTATGTATTCCTCTCGTGGTTTTTGACCATATGTTTTAGGATCAAATGAGATGTCTACAGCACTAACATTGTATACTTTTGTGAGCTTTTCTAACTTTTCTGTCATGGTCGCGTTACATACATATTAATGTAGCAGATTTTTTTTCTTTCCATTTATAATTTATACTGCACGTTATAATAGTTCTTTACTTATGAAATTGCCATTCTACAGTACTGGCCATTTCAAATAATAAAAAAACCTGTTTGGCTAATATTTCTAATTTCAAATTCATTTTATCTTGCTTTTTTGTTTGTTTCAACATGGAGCTCTTTTTTCCAAAAGTATTCGTTTGTTTATTGAATAGTGGTACATTTCTATCACATTTCAATCTCTTTCGTCATTATGGATACGTTAAAAATTCGAGTAATTATGGAATATAAGTACCGTTATGCTAACAACGCGGCACAAGCGGCACGCAACATCTACGACGTTTACGGAGCTAACACTACAAACCAACGCAGCACTTGTTATTGGTTTGCTCACTGCCGTTCTGGGAATTTTGACTTTAAAAATGAACCCCGCGGTCGTCTGAAGACTTTTGGTTGACAATGACGAATTGAAGACGATTGTGGAAACTGATGATACACAATCTACGGCTGATATAGCAACAGCTTTCGACAAAACAAACAAAAAATACAAACTATATTGGACCATATGTGTTGAATTGGCAAGGTATAATATCTTGCCAAATGGGTGCCCCACGAAATCAATGATCGCCAGCGCGAAGTACGCGAGACGTGCCTGGCAGTGCTCAAATTGTAGTCCGACGGAAACACCGCCGCTGGCAAACTGTTGCAGTCCTTCGATGTACGCGGTATAAAAGAGGAGGTGAAACGCTTCGTCCGGATCGTAGTGGTGTTAACAACGTAAGGGTGGAAACTTGCCGTACAATACGTACGTATTGTGTTGTATTGTACGTATCCAAAGTGGCCAGATGACACTTAGCAGCACCAGCCCAAATGTGGCTTCAGTATTCCACACGAACCGACCTGTGCTTTGTACAACATTAAAAGCTGCTCTGGTGTGAAGTATCGCCGGACCCTTACGCCAAGTTCCTTGGCAGCCACCTTGGCTTTGGACTCAATGAACCGCCCAAAGTTTAGGGTGGAGGAAATCTCAACTCCCAAAAGCTGAAGGCGGTCGGTACAGTCCAAGGATACATTTTGAAAAGTAGGAGCCAAGGTGAATGGGCTCCTTTTGGGGGTGAAAAGACACGCCTGTGTTTTGGCGGTATTGAATGCTACAAGTTTGGCTTTGCCCCATTCGGAGACTGCCACTTGCCTCTCGTCCAGCTGGTTTCTTTAAGAATCAATAAACTGCCACTGTGTTGGCAAAAATACATTGATTGCATGGGTAATTACTTCAATTAATACAAAAGATTTTTTTTCCTATTAAACGGCAATTTTATATTTAAAGACTTTTTTGTATAAAATATATTTAGAATCAATATATTTATTATAATCGGTGATTAAAATCCTTAATTTTGATACCCAACTCGATATGCTTGGCAGAAAAAAACATGTAATTCTTTTTTTTGTTCCATTTAATACTAAGTTATATACATATTTAGAATCAGTGTTTAAAATCCTTCATTTTGATATCCCACTCGATATGCTTGGTAGAAATTTATTTCTTTATATCTCACAATATGGCGTCATACATCCGCCATTTTGGATTTTTTAAAATGTCACCTATCTAGTAGCAGTTGGGCAATTAAGTGAAATCTAACGATACCTCAAATGTGAAAATCCGTTTAGCGGTTCTGGAGATACTAGGTAATAAAGAATAATACATACAAGATAGGAGCTAAAAACATAACCCTCCTAGCAGTCGGGTAATAAATGGATACAATTACAAGTTTATTTTATAATTACCCTGTGTCATAAATATATGACAAAACAATCTCCTAACTTACCTAGTCGATTTCCTGACTCACTCCGTCTCGGGTCGGAGTGGGACAGGGACTCCACATGAGACAATTCAGCAAGCTCAGGGTCGCTTGATGAAGGATTCGTGAGGTGAACCGTTGTGACCACAGCTCAGTCGTTACAAAAGTTATCTCAGGTTATGCACAACATATATCAACAAGACTTGATAAGTATAGCCTATTTACATGCAACCTGTTTTAAACTCACTCTCACTCACTAGATACATCAAAACAAATAAATAAGGACAGGGAGTCTACGTTTCTGATTAGCTCTCCTGACTAACGCTTCTGGTTTACGGTACAAAGACCCTTGGCTTCACTAACTGACGGGTGTCCGATTAATGCACGGTTGAACGCGGCCTGCGGGAATAGGTAGGTATTTCAGGAAACCCGGAACAAAGAAATTGTGACAGCTTATACCTGTCTAGTCGCCGTCGAAAGAGAATTGGATGTGCCGTACCACCAGGGTTCAGCACACTTCTACTCCAAACAAGATTGATCCAATCGGAATCAAGGCTACCTGAGGCAAGTCAGAACGCGACGCCTCCACACGGGTTCCTGCCCTAGGCCCGCCAAAAGAGCCAAAGCTAGAACAACATTTGACCTAAGTCAGCACTATAGAACAAGAAAACACGGGGAGAAATATTCCGGGTATAGAAATGAATACTCACAGAAATATCAGCCAAATCGCTAGACGCTCAACCACATAGGGTTATGGCGCAAACACGCCTTCTTTGCGTACCAGCAACATCAGCAGACCAGCCACCACCGAGCACGACATCAATTGTTCTTCTAGAAACTTCTTTAGCCAAGCGGTCGACCCACCCCAATTGTCTTTTCCTGAACCATAGACTAGTGCGTTCCGCGACTTGTATTTTAATTTCAGACTCATTAGTTGGCTCTTATTTTTAATATTTATTTATCCTATTTCCTTTCATTTTATTTAACCAGGTCGTTCCTTATTTGAATTTCGTCATTATATTATCGACCGTATTTTCGCGCAACGCCATCTCTCGGCTCGAACCAAAATATGTGACACGAGTTTAGCCCGTGTCTAAGAGATGTCGCCTGCTGCTATATTTTTGCTACGTGACAGTATCAACACCGGGATTGATTGATGCTACTACTCTGCGAATCTTTACTGATGGGATTCGAGATGCACAAGTCAGGGCTGCAGTTCCTCTGGGTCACCATCAGACCCTGAAGGCAGCCTTGACACATGTCATGCTCTGGAGGTGGAAGCGAGCGGTCTTAAACTCAATGTGGCGAAGACGGTGTACATGGCCAGCAACACCACAGACCCTATGCCTGTGTGCATAGACGGAGATATGGTTAAGTGCACAGACCAATTTAAATACTTGGGGTCTGTGCTCCACGCGTCCGGCGACATTGATTGCGACGTTAGGGCACGCATTTCCGCAGCTTGGGCAAAATGGCGTGAGGTGACAGGTGTCATTTGTGACCCCAAAATGCCGGTTAAGCTTAAGGGACAGGTCTATAAGACCATCATTAGACCTGTCCTTCTATATGGCAGTGAGGCGTGGCCGGCGCTTGAGCGACACAAGCAGGAGCTGCGTGTCACGGAGATGAATATGCTGCGGTGGATGTGTGGAGTTACGCGGAAAGACCGCATTAGAAACTTCCGCATCCGTGGCAGTCTCCGTGTCCGTGACATAGCAGACAAACTGCAAGAGAGTCGCCTGCGCTGGTACGGTCACGTCTTACGTAAACCGGCAGGTTACGTGGGTAACAAATGTCTTGCCATGGCGCCTCCGCCGGGCCGGAACAAGCGAGGTAGACCAAAGAAGTGCTGGCTTGCCGTTGTAAGAGATGACATGCGTGCCAACAAGCTCTTACTACAGGATGCTAAAGATCGTGCGAAATGGAGGAGAATGTGCAGAAAAGCGGACCCCGGGCTCCAACGCGGAAGCCGCGGATGCAACTAGGATGAACGCTGAGATGATGATGACGATCCATCAGACCCTGAAGGCAGCCTTGACACATGTCATGCTCTGGAGGTGGATGCTTAACGTAAAGATGGCCGACAACACGACCGTATTCGTAAAGTAACCGCACAGATAAAAGCCCGATGAGGACCAACATGCTATGAGTGTGGCGAAATGGGGCACATTCGGATAAATTGTCCCAAAAAGGCTAAGGGAAGAACAACTTCTTGGGCACGTGAGGAGGCCGAAGTGATGGTTTGGCGCAAGCGTCAAGGTCGGACCCGAGCGTCCGTGCGAGCGCGTCGAGTGGCGCGAGCGGAGTGATTGGAGCGAGCGCCGCGAGCGACCCGCCGAACGAGAGCGGGAACGCGTCAAGGACCGGGAGCCAGGCCGAGACCGGAAACGCGAACGTATGCGTAGGTTTGTAGCGCAGGAACAAGCGACAGTTAAGCAGCGATACCAAAGAAGATCTAGACCGACAACCCAACGAGAACTTTGAGGACTACGTGAAGTAATATCTATAGTGTTGTTGTGTGTGTACGATACGGACTTCGTGGACGTAAGGGAAGACTTCGTTGCGACATCAGCTACGTTCTACTTTTTTTTTTTTTTTTAAATCACTGATTGAGCCAGCCCCAAAGTAAGTTCGAGACTTGTGTTATGGGATACTAACTCAACGATACTATAATTATTTATAATACATACATATATAGATAAACATCCAAGACCCAGGCCAATCAGGAAAAGATCATTTTTTCCATCATGACCTGGCCGGGGATCGAACCCGGGGCCTCTCACGTCGCAGGCAGGCGTGTTGACCGCTGCGCCACGGAAGACGACACTTGTCACTGCCTACGATCGACTGTACCTTCGTTGCCAATAAACTTCGTAATTCTTAACCGGTATTTTATTTATGATAGAATTTTGTTTTTGCATGCTTTGCTATAGCACCATATTGTACACTATGTATGTATTCATTAAGAAGTTACAATTGTAAATAGACCATTAAACAAATAAAGATGGCGGATCCATAAAAAAAAGAAATATTAGTGCCACTGAGAACAGACGGACGAATTTTTTATTCCTTTTCTTCCCGAAATTTTTACCCCATGTCTGAACTTGGGATGTCAAAAAATTCGTCCCCATCGCTATCAGCAGGAATAGTACAAAAAGGCTGGCAGCTTGCCGCGTTATAACGCGGCAAGCTGCCAGCTATATAGCAACGCTAATTATTTGACAAAAAAAAAAACAATCCAGATTTTTTGATCACGTGTAGAGTCGACTAACCGCTTGGTGATATCTCAAAATCTGGGCATTCGGATCCTTTGGCCCATGGATTTCAACTAAAAACATTCACACATTTAAGACACTTTACACTCAAATATTTAACTCCTAATCAGATTCGAATATTTTCGCCGTTTGAGGTTTTCGGTACCAGCCCGGCCCGACGTGTTAGGAAGATGGGATGGCGTAAGGGTGTCGACACATGTTGCATCTCATACCAAAGGTCTATAAAAATGTAAGGGTCTATAAGAATGTAAAGGTCTATAATAATTCTAATTTATCTAAATAACATAATCAGCTTATAATGTTCCCACTCGTAGGACACAGGCCTCCTCTTGGTGAGAGTGAGTGGGCTGTAACCTATCACGTGACCCAGTGCGGTTTGTTTTTTTTTTTCTTTATTAAAAAGAACGTTGCCCCACACTAGGAATTTCTCATGTATTGTTGGTGCGTTTCATCATCAACCTTTTATCGTCCCACTGCTGGGCACAGGACTCCTCTCATACAGAGAAGGATTGAGCGTAATCACCACGCTTGCTCAATGCGGGTTGGCCATTTCAGACTTAAAAGACCAGGTTTCCTCAAGATGTTTTCCTTCACCTTCAGTCATTGGTGTCCAAGATAAACTTAAAAAGTACATATCACTTTAGAAAAGTTACATTGGTACTTGCCTGATCTGGAATCGAACCCTCACACTCATACTTGAGAGGCTGGTGTTTTAACCACTAGGCCACCACGACACTCACATATACAAACATCCAAGTCCTGGAAGAACAGCATAACTTCGTATGACCTACAGGTAGTTGACCTATAGGTCATACAAGTATTTGTGCCGTTCGTAAATCGAGCCTGGGACACTCAGCACAGCAGTCAATAGCTTGACCACTGCCAAATGTCAAATTTCTTCGAATTTATGACACTAGGAAATGCCGGTTTAAACCTACACTTGTAAGTCGATACCACTGTGGTATCGATCTAAAAGTTGTAGTTCGTAGGCCTAATCAGGACAGTAGGCCACCCCTGCTCTCCTCTTATCGAAATAACTAGCATTGAATAACAAAATGTATAAAAGTCATCATCATCTTAGCTTTAATCCCAGTCGCATTCTAAGCTTTTTCAGCTTTGGAGTCTGAAGTCCACTTTACCAGTCTAACTGCTGATTTTGGCTAAACTTCTATATTTTCCGTGAAGCGACTGCCGTCTGGCCTCCACAAACCGAAGACGATATCGAAGCATTGCAGCTAGATCAATTGTTGAACTTTTGAGGGTTCCCAAGGAGTCCAAGGAGTCCAAGGAGTCCAAGTAGTCCAAGGAGTCCAGGGAGTCCAAGGAGTCCAGGGAGTCCAAGGAGTCCAAGTAGTCCAAGGAGTCCAGGGAGTCCAAGTCCAAAGTCTCAAAATGAAATCACGTCGTAAATTACACTTAGCGTGCCTAATGTTTGGGGTTATTAAGCACAAACAACCGTCTTACTTATTTAAAAAATTGAGTTGGAGCGCCAGTAAAAGAGAGTGCGAGGTCAGGCAGTGCTCTCAGCAATTCGCTACAGAAATGCACAGGACGGCTGCCTTCAGGGGCAGTTTCAGATATGCCGCATCCAAATGCTGGAACAACATTCCCCCACCGATAAGGAATTTAAAAACACTCGGTACCTTTAAAAGTCGATTGCGGCAGTATCTGATCGACTCTCAGAGAAAACTGGGCTTGACCGTCACAAATACCTCCATAATATAAGCGCTTGCAGATGCTCTGTTCCTCACGAATCATATTTTTATTTATTTATTTTTTTAATAATACTTACTGTACAGTATATTTAACAATTACACATTACATTACGTACACGCACGACTCCTATTATGATCACTTAAAAGGTATATTGTGTTAATCAAGTGATGTGGAAGGCACTATGCTAATTTACTAAATCAGAGTTTTTATTTTTATTTTATTTATTATGTTAAACGTTTTATGATGGCAGTTTTGATGTGGGTAGGTACTTGCACATTTATAATACGCACCACACAGTGTTCAAGTTCATTGGTTTACATCTTTTACCGTTTCTTGGCATCTGTGCGTCACTAACGGGATTCAGCAGAATACCAGCGTCAGGTATCCTACCTGGCACATGCTGAGCTGGACTCCTATTTGGTGCAACCATGAGACATACGCCGCAACGTTTTGTGTGCGAAACCGTTTCAAATGTCTGTGTTGTCTATAATGGGTGAATTTGTTTTTATTTTTTTTTATTATTTTTTTTTATACTATTTGTTTAGTCCCTGGACTACTTGGACTCCTTGGACTCCCTGGACTCCTTGGACTACTTGGACTCCTTGGACTCCCTGGACTCCTTGGACTACTTGGACTACTTGGACTCCTTGGACTCCCTGGACTACTTGGACTCCTTGGACTCCCTGGACTCCTTGGACTACTTGGACTCCACTGGACTACTCCCTGGACTCCTTGGACTATTTGGACTCCTTGGACTCCCTGGACTCCTTGGACTACTTGGACTCCTTGGACTCCTTGGACTCCCTGGACTCCCTGGACTCCTTGGACTATTTGGACTCGTTGGACTCCCTGGACTCCTTGGACTACTTGGACTACATGGAAAGAAAGAAAGACTCCCTGGACTCCTTGGACTCCCTGGACTCCTTGGACTCCGTGGACTCCTTGGACTACTTGGACTACCTGGACTACTTGGACTACTTGGACTCCTTGGACTCCCTGGACTCCTTGGACTCCCTGGACTCCCTGGACTCCTTGGACTCCCTGGACTCCTTGGACTGCCTGTACTCCCTGGACTCCTTGGACTATTTGGACTCCTTGGACTCCCTGGACTCCTTGGACTACTTGGACTACATGGAAAGAAAGAAAGACTCCCTGGACTCCTTGGACTCCCTGGACTCCCTGGACTCCTTGGACTATTTGGACTCCTTGGACTCCCTGGACTCCTTGACCCCTGGACTCCTTGGACTCCATGGACTCCTTGGACTTCTTGGACTCCCTGGACTCCTTGGACTCCCAGGACTCCTTGGACTACGTGGACTACTTGGACTACTTGGACTACTTTGACTACTTGGACTACTTGGACTCCTTGGACTTCTTAGACTCCTTGGACTACTTGGACTCCTTGGACTCCCAGGACTCCTTGGACTACGTGGACTACTTGGACTACTTGGACTACTTTGACTACTTGGACTACTTGGACTACTTGGACTCCTTGGACTTCTTAGACTCCTTGGACTACTTGGACTACTTGGACTCTCTGGACTCCATGTACTCCTTCGACTCCCTGGACTCCCTGGTCCTTGGACTACTTGGACTCCTTGGACTCCTTGGACTTCTTGGACTCCCTGGACTCCTCGGACTACTTGGACTCCTTGGACTCCCTGGACTCCTTGGACTCCTTGGACTCCCTGTACTCCCTGGACTCCTTGGAATACTTGGACTACTTGGGCTACTTGGACTCCTTGGACTTCTTGGACTCCCTGGACTCCCTATACTCCCTGGACTCCTTGGACTACTTGGACTACTTGGACTCCTTGGACTTCTTGGACTCCTTGGACTTCTTGGACTCCTTGGACATGTTGGACTCCCTGGACTCCTTGGACTCCTTGGACTTCTTGGACTCCCTGGACTCCTTGGACTCCCTGGACTCTTTGGACTACTTGGACTCCTTGGACTTCTTGGACTCCCTGGACTCCACGTACTCCTTCAACTACCTGGACTACTTGGACTACTTGGACTCCTTGGACTGCTTGGACTACTTGGACTACCTGGACTACTTGGACTACTTGGACTCCTTGGACTCCTTGGACTTCCTGGACTCCCTGGACTCCCTGGACTCCCTGGACTCTTTGCACTACTTGGACTACTTGGACTTCTTGGACTTCTTGGACTCCCTGGACTCCTCGGACTACTTGGACTCCTTGGACTCCCTGGACTCCTTGGACTCCTTGGACTCCCTGTACTCCCTGGACTCCTTGGAATACTTGGACTACTTGGGCTACTTGGACTCCTTGGACTTCTTGGACTCCCTGGACTCCCTGTACTCCCTGGACTCCTTGGACTACTTGGACTACTTGGACTCCTTGGACTTCTTGGACCTCTGACCCTTTGGACTTCTTTGGACCATTTGGACATTTTGGACTCCCTGGACTCCTTGGACTTCTTGGACTCCTTGGACATCTTGGACTCCCTGGACTCCTTGGACTCCTTGGTGTACTTGGACTCCCTGGACTCCTTGGACCACTTGGACTCCTTGGACTCCCTGGACTCCTTGGACTACTTGGACTGCTTGGACGTCTTGGACTCCCTGGACTCCCTGGACTCCGTGGACTCCTTGGACTACTTGGACTCCCTGGACTCCCTGGACTCCTTGGACTCCTTGGACTCCTTGGACTACTTGGACTACCTGGACTACTTGGACTACTTGGACTCCTTGGACTCCTTGGACTATTTGGACTATTTGGACTACTTGGACTCCCTGGACTCCTTGGACTACTTGGACTCCTTGGACTCCTTGGACTCCTTGGACTCCTTGGACTACCTGGACTCTTTGCACTACTTGGACTCCTTGGACTTCTTGGACTCCCTGGACTCCGTGGACTACTTGGACTCCTTGGACGTCTTGGACTCCCTGAACTCCCTGGACTCCTTGGACTCCCTGGACTACTTGGACTCCTTGGAATCCCTGGACTCCTTGGACTATTTGGACTCCTTGGACTCCCTGGACTATTTGGACTCCTTGGACTCCCTGGACTCCTTGGACTATTTGGACTCTTTGGACTACTAGGACTACTTGGACTCCTTGGACTTCTTGGACTCCTTGGACTTCTTGGACTCCCTGGACTCCTTGGACTACTTGGACTGCTTGGACGTCTTGGACTCCCTGGACTTCCTGGACTCCTTGGACTCCTTGGACTCCCTGGACTCTTTGGACTACTTGGACTCCTTGGACTTCTTGGACTCCCTGGACTCCATGTACTCCTTCGACTACCTGGACTACTTGAACTACTTGGACTCCTTGGACTACTTGGACTACCTGGACTACTTGGACTACTTGGACTCCTTGGACTCCTTGGACTATTTGGACTATTTGGACTACTTGGACTCCCTGGACTCCTTGGACTACTTGGACTCCTTGGACTCCTTGGACTCCCTGGACTCTTTGCACTACTTGGACTCCTTGGACTCCGTGGACTACTTGGACCCCTTGGACTCCTTGGACTCCCTGGACTACTTGGACTCCTTGGACTCCTTGGACTCCCTGGACTCCCTGGACTCCTTGGACTACTTGGACTCCTTGGACTCCCTGGACTACTTGGACTCCTTGGACTCCTTGGACTACTTGGACTACCTGGACTACTTGGACTACTTGGACTCCTTGGACTTTGGACTCCTTGGACTCCCTGGACTCCCTGGACTACTTGGACTACTTTGACTCCTTGGACTCCCTAGACTCCTTGGACTACTTGGACTTCCTGGACTTCTTGGACTCCCTGGACTCC